>CAUJGJ010000376.1:1210000-1232500 GCA_963170055.1 Halisarca cf. caerulea
GTGAGTGCGCTTGTGTGAGTGTGCTTGTGTGAGTGTGCTTGTGTGAGTGTGCTTGTGTGAGTGCGCTTGTGTGAGTGTGCTTGTGTGAGTGCGCTTGTGTGAGTGTGCTTGTGTGAGTGCGCTTGTGTGAGTGTGCTTGTGTGAGTGTGCTTGTGTGAGTGCGCTTGTGTGAGTGTGCTTGTGTGAGTGCGCTTGGGTGAGTGCGCTTGTGTGAGTGTGCTTGTGTGAGTGCGCTTGGGTGAGTGCGCTTGGGTGAGTGTGCTTGTGTGAGTGTGCTTGTGTGAGTGCGCTTGGGTGAGTGTGTTTGTGTGAGTGTGCTTGGGTGAGTGTGCTTGTGTGAGTGCGCTTCTATGAGTGTGCTTGTGTGAGTGCGCTTGTGTGAGTGTGCTTGTGTGAGTGCGCTTGTGTGAATGCGCTTGGGTGAGTGCGCTTGGGTGAGTGTGCTTGTGTGAGTGCGCTTGGGTGAGTGTGCTTGTGTGAGTGCGCTTGGGTGAGTGTGCTTGTGTGAGTGCGCTTGGGTGAGTGTGCTTGTGTGAGTGCGCTTGGGTGAGTGCGCTTGTGTGAGTGCGCTTGTATGAGTGCGCTTGTGTGAGTGTGCTTGTGTGAGTGTGCTTGTGTGAGTGTGCTTGTGTGAGTGCGCTTGTGTGAGTGTGCTTGTGTGAGTGCGCTTGGGTGAGTGCGCTTGGGTGAGTGCGCTTGGGTGAGTGTGCTTGTGTGAGTGCGCTTGGGTGAGTGTGCTTGTGTGAGTGCGCTTGGGTGAGTGCGCTTGTGTGAGTGCGCTTGGGTGAGTGTGCTTCTGTAAGTGCGCTTGTGTGAGTGTGCTTGTGTGAGTGCGCTTGGGTGAGTGTGCTTGTGTGAGTGCGCTTGGGTGAGTGCGCTTGTGTGAGTGCGCTTGTGTGAGTGCGCTTGGGTGAGTGCGCTTGGGTGAGTGCGCTTGGGTGAGTGCGCTTGGGTGAGTGTGCTTGTGTGAGTGCGCTTGGGTGAGTGCGCTTGTGTGAGTGCGCTTGGGTGAGTGTGCTTGTGTGAGTGCGCTTGGGTGAGTGTGCTTGTGTGAGTGCGCTTGGGTTAGTGTGCTTGTGTGAGTGTGCTTGGGTGAGTGTGCTTGTGTGAGTGCGCTTGGGTGAGTGCGCTTGGGTGAGTGCGCTTGGGTGAGTGTGCTTGTGTGAGTGCGCTTGTGTGAGTGCGCTTGGGTGAGTGCGCTTGGGTGAGTGCGCTTGGGTGAGTGTGCTTGGGTGAGTGCGCTTGGGTGAGTGTGCTTGTGTGAGTGCGCTTGGGTTAGTGTGCTTGTGTGAGTGTGCTTGGGTGAGTGTGCTTGTGTGAGTGCGCTTGGGTGAGTGTGCTTGTGTGAGTGTGCTTGGGTGAGTGTGCTTGTGTGAGTGCGCTTGGGTGAGTGTGCTTGTGTGAGTGCGCTTGTATGAGTGCGCTTGTGTGAGTGTGCTTGTGTGAGTGCGCTTGTGTGAGTGTGCTTGTGTGAGTGCGCTTGGGTGAGTGCGCTTGGGTGAGTGTGCTTGTGTGAGTGCGCTTGGGTGAGTACGCTTGGGTGAGTGCGTTTGTGTGAGTGCGCTTGGGTGAGTGCGCTTGTGTGAGTGCGCTCGGGTGAGTGTGCTTGGGTGAGTGCGCTTGTGTGTGCATGCACTGTATACAAACATGTACATATGTAGCATAGTCTCGCATAGCCAGACCACACTCCCTAGAACATGAGTATGTCTGCCGTAGCCACCTGTCTACAGCAACCCATCTGTCCATTGCAGTCTCCTGTGTCTATAGCAGCAACCTGTCTACAGCAGCCACCTGTCTATATTGGCTACTTGTCTATAGCAGCCACCTGTCCACAATGAACACTGTACAAATGAGCTACAGAAGTGTTTTGAAAGTTTCCAGCCACATTCACCATAACTACAATCGTTCCCACCTTCACAAAGCTGCCACCTGCCCACAGCAACCACCACACTGGTACAAAAGTGTACGTATACCTCACAAAACTGCTCTACAGTACACTACATGCGTGCAGTCATGCACACATGTACAGTGCGAGAGACTCATGATAGTGTTCACTTTATCAGAATTTCATGTTATCAGAACAGCTAGAAGTACTAAGGGCTTTAAAGGGGCCATTTGAGGCCTTCATCATGTTAACCAAAATTTCGTGGTAAGCAATTTTGCGTTACCAGGATTCCACAGTACGTACTTATGTATGTGTGTGCATATACCTGAGAAGTTGTAGTTGTATGACCATGTAGATGGATAATCACATTGTCACATGGGGAAACTCCTTACCTTGCTGTCTTTCATGCCTGCCAAATGTTGGATAGCTCCTGATATGCCAACAGCAATGTATAGCTCCTATGTATGGAAGTGAGGATGAGTGTGTGTGTGTGTGTGTGTGTGTGTGTGTGTGTGTGTGTGTGTGTGTGTGTGTGTGTGTGTGTGTGTGTGTGTGTGTGTTAGTGCATGTGTGTGTACACATATACTGCATGTACGTAATAATATGTTGGTATTTAGCCCTGCTGTGAGTACACACATGCATGTACATGTATACTGCTACACACACCCACACCCACACCCACACACACCCACACCCACACCCACACCCACACACACACACACAGGTATACAAATACACCTGTCTGCACCCACAGATACACATACAGAGAGACATAGGAACATATGTACACACACAACATACAGTGCACAAGGCACAGCAACACACAAAGCAAGGCATGTTACCCAACATACAGTAGGTGGCAACAACTCACTGGAGCCACAATCTTCCCAGTTTGTCCAACTTGCATGTCGTTGGGGCAGTAGCCGGCATCCACTGCAGCTCTCGAAGCACCAACTACACAGGAGAAATCAAGACTGCATTGAACTGTCATTTACAAAATGGCCACAGAATAGCATGCAGTGTTGGGTGGAAGTTGACAACGCAGCAAGGACACTCATGCACACACACACACACACACACACACACACACACACACACACACACACACACACACACACATACACAAACCTGCTGCTCCAAGCTTGTCAGCCAACTCATAAAGAAGCTTGAAATTATCTCCACTCTTCAGCCCTCTTCCTACACAAATGGAGCAATACATATGTACACTTAGTATTGCAGTGGGCATAACAAGCGTACGTAGGTACGTATGTATTTATGCATGAAATACACACACATGCATACTGTCACACACACACACACACACACACACACACACACACACACACACACACACACACACACACACACACACACACACAACCACACCTCCTGAGATCACAGTGGATGCACTAGAGAGATCTGGTCTGTCGCTTTTACTCAACTCTTGTCCAACAAATGATGACTGATCCACAGGAGGTGAGAAATCAGGGGCTGTGGGGAGGAGGGATATACGTACATATACAGTCACACCTGGTTTATCCGACGCTGGTTTATGTGAGCACTTACATTTATATGACACTGTGAGGTGAATTGCCATTACTACACTGTGTACAATCTGCCCTTATTTATCAAACACCTAGTTTATCCAATGCATTGTATGAGGAACAGATGTGGTCGGATAAGTGAGGGCCCACTGTACATATACTGTATATACTTACAGCATGCTACAGTTATATGAAGGAGAATCCAATTCTGCTACAGCCTAGTGCTACATACTGATAAAGCGTGAGATTCCCAGAAAAGGCCTTCATCTCAGTCTACCGTGGTTAGTACATTTTACCATGCTACAGTGCTGTACACGAACCTACCGTTCTCAACAGTGCCAGAGCCTCCTGACTCGGCCGGAGGAAAGGCTGTACCGCGAACAGTGACAATCTTCACGTTGTCGTTCGACTTCACTTTCGTGACTGCATTTCCTGCGTAAATGGTCCTAACAAAGGTGTCTTCACTCTCAATTCCTATAACGTCTGAAAGCGGAGCTACATCCAACTTTGCTGCTAGTCTTGGTAGGGCTCCCTATGGAATGATGTAAGTGTGTATAAGTGTGTGTGTGTGTGTGTGTGTGTGTGTGTGTGTGTGTGTGTGTGTGTGTGTGTGTGTGTGTGTGTATGTGTGTGCGTGTGTGCATGCCTGTGTGTGTGTGTGTGTGTGTGTGTGTGTGTGTGTGTGTGTGTGTGTGTGTGTGTGTGTGTGTGTGTGTGTGTGTGTGTGTGTGTGTGCGTGCGAGAGCGTGTGTGTGTGTACTTGCGTGAGTGTGTGCGTACTGTGTAGTACAAGAGGCAGTGTATTGAACCATGTGTATGTACGTACCTTCCCAAATGCGGATGCTCCTGCTATGATGTGTGTGTAGTTGAACTTGCTCTGTAGGTCCAACAGCAAAGGAACAATACGCTCTGCAGAGAGGGAGGAGAATGACTCTTGAACATCAAAATACAGTGGAACCTCCGATAGTAAACTCTCCCAAAGATACAATATAAGGAAACCTCTCTACAAAGGACACAGCTTGAGGTCCCAAAATAATTTCTCCATTTAATGCTTATACATTTTTAATCTCCCAAAGAGGACAACCTCCTTACAAAGAACAAATAGTCAGGTCCCAAAGTTTCACAAATTGCATCATTTTTATGCCATGTACACTGTCCCTTGTAGACAGGTTACACTGCTTACAAACACTGGATTCCACAGCACTCAACCTAGAGTGTCCCTTGTAGACAGGTTGCAATGCTTACCAAACAATACTGCATTCCACAACAATTATCTCAATTCTGAACTACATAAATAGAATTAGCATACCAGCCAAGCTGAAGCCAACAAGTTGCACAGGTGCAGCCAATCTTTGATAAACAGTCTCTCAATGGGTAGGATTACTACCCCGTCACAGAGCAGTCACACATACGTACTGTACACACCTGTATTACGAGTGGGGCTAGATTGCAAAAGGTGCAGGCCCAGAGGAAGCTATCCAAAAGTGGCGGGGCATCTCAACCTGGCTAACGCATAAGGTTCCAAGATCCCACCAATCATGATACTAGTCAGAGAAAGCTCGAATTGATAGTGTACTTTTGAGGTCTGGTAAGAAAAAAGTGGTAGGACCATTGCCCTGCCCGCCCCAGTGGCTCCTCTGATCCTGACATTTCCTCAGTCTCCACCTGTTTATATGATGAAGTTCAACGCATGGGAATATCATGGTAACACAAAAAGGGAGAAACAGGTTTGGCAACATAAGGGGACTTTTCAATTGGACAAAATGGAGAAAATAGGTTTGGCAACACAAGACTACCCCTGTTCACCATATTCTTGTCAGAGGTACCGGTATATACTTACTGTCAGGACAGATTTACGTACTGTATGTATATGAGGAGACAGAAAGGGTAGTGCTCACCAACCCTGGTACTCACCAACCGAATTCCTACTTCATGTAGATTGAGTACCTATGATGTAGTACCATTCACACGGAAAACTTTTATGATAAAATTTCACACAGTATACTGAGTTACACATTAAAGAGGTTCTAATGTGCAACTGCTCAGATCAGCAACCATATGCTCTCACCGGGAAGAAGACCATTGTAAGCCTCGTTCTCTGCAACCAGAACCTTTGACACTCCACTCAGCTCTGATATCTCCTTTGCAATGTCCCCCATCCCTCCACCAGCCAGTACCACGTTCACGTCTCCTCCCAACGTCTTCCCTGCTGACACTGCATTCTTTGTTATCGGGGACAGCTTCCCTTCGTTGTGCTCACCAACCACGAGGGTACTGGCACATCGAATGCAGTGCACATTTCTCTGGACCTTCAAACACACAACGTATATGAACAATTTAAATTGCTTCAAGAGATGGATACACAGACAGGTAATGAGCATACACCAGGAGACATGGGCTGTCTATCAGGTGGTGTTGAAAATACAGACAGTTGAGGATGAGAAGAAATTGAGATTTTATAGAATAAAAAGATAAGTGCAATCAGACATTTTCTAAACTCATTAGAATATGCACAAACAGATTAATGACTCAATCATATTAGACATGTAAAAGGATATTAAACAAAAATACAAAGTGTATACTAATACAACACACTGTTAAATAGTAAAATAGCAAATAAAAGTAGTCCTAAGCACAAAACCAGGTGAAAAACGCAAAGTACAGGTGCTTATCCAATCTCTAAACCTTACCAGAAAACGAAGTCGCCCTAAAGAGGCAGCCATTTTACTCACGATTACGCAATTCCACGAAGCGGATACGTAGCGCGGTCTGGAGTCGCTCTCGTAGCAACAAAATGGACCTTCGGTGTCCGTTCGTCAGGTAAACCATAGATCTATGGGTAAACATCACCTGGTTCATAAAAGACTTTTTTGATATCATAAAATTGATATAATGTATAGGAAAGAGTACTTCTTGTCGCGAAATATTGTTTTCAAATAATATTTGTCATTATTCTCTTGCAGAGCTTCGTACACGGTCACAAGGGACGGGAAATTGAAGGACGTCAATCGGAGAGACGAGTTCTCGAAGAATGGACAGAACTCGTTTACTACAGACCCGTCCCCTGTTACACCTGCTGGACATCACGTATGTTTATGTGGGGTTATGATTATCATTTTCGCCTATCATTCGGTATTCGGAAGTACGTACGTAAACAATATCTTTCCGGATCTTTATTGCAATAACTATACTCTCTGTGTGTTGTTCTCTTATGAAGTAAAGTTAGGGATCCAGAGAAGCGTGTGTGTGTGTGTGTGTGTGTGTGTGTGTGTGTGTGTGTGTGTGTGTGTGTGTGTGTGTGTGTGTGTCCATGCCATTTTCAGTGTGCATATACCCACATCTGTGGTCATGTTAATGCACATTTGTGTGTCTGTGTTACCACGTTTGTGTATGCAGCCAACCATGCATGTACACGTTACCACACACATACATACGGACTCGTATGTTTAAACAATACTGTATGTTTTCACTCATGTTCGTTTGCCCTTGTAGCGAGTACTGAGCGCTCATGCTTGCAGAGATGTGGGCCAGATCAAGGCAGGTTGTGATACCAAAGTCCTCCCAAAACCATCGCAGCTCAGACCGAGGTAATGTCTAGTGACAGAATGTACTGTCTACATTGGGCTTTAAATGCTTGGGTAGATACAGTGGAACCTCCGTACTAAGGACACCATTGGGACCACAGTAAGCTGTCCTGTACAGTGGAACCTCTATAATAAGGACACAATTTGGGACCACAGTAAGTTGTCCCATACAGTGAAAAACTCATTGTAAAGAAATCTCTCACGATGAATTTCTGCATTTGGTGAATAAATTCACATGACCTAGTGAATATTCTGCTATGTGTGTATGTCTGGTCAAAGTGAACTTCCGATACAGTGAAGAATTTTCAGTGTCCTGTGAGATTCGTTATAATGAGTTTCCACTGTGTATGGAGGTGTCCTTATTTCAGAGGATTCAAAAGTACACATGTCGATGTGAGGGACTGAAATGGGGCAGAGCAATGGTGTCCTGTTAAAGGAGGTGGATGCATTTCGGTTTTCTACTAGAGGTTACGCTGTACAGTAAGACTCTTCTATAACGAACCACCTTAGAACCATTGAAAAGGTACACTACATCTGTTGGGTGTTCACTACATCAGGGTTCATTCACAATAGAGTAAATAGGTGTACATTCTAAGGTCTATGTTTGTTATATCAGTGAGTTCATTGTATCCAGGGTTCATTATAGTGAGGTTCAACTTTACTTGTATTTCTTCCGCTTTAATGGAAATTGTGCTTCAGTATTTTTATTCAACTGTCCCTCGGGTAGACAGACATTGTTTGCAGTGTTAAATTGATTCCGTCCTAAACTTTTGAATTTATTCATCTGCATACCTCTCTGTATACGCATGTTAGCTCTGTGTAGCTCTCTCTATATTGTGTATGTATAATGTACATACTGTATGTACGTATATAGTTAGTTACCTCGCTCTATATGTTACCTGTAGTTACCTCTTTGTATATGCTAGATCGTAGTAGTTTAGAGTGTGTATGGTTAGAGGTACATACTGAGCATATGCAGTAACCTCTCTGTATATGCTGACATGTTTACATACGTAGATACATACCTCTTTGTATATGTAGTCACTTCTCTGTACATGTTGGTTGTAGTCAATTCTCCATGCATGTTAGCTGTGGTTACTTCGCTGTATACGTATGTATGTTAGCTGTGGTGACCTCTCTGCACATGGTTGTGATGTGTGAGTTTGACTTGCTGTCTGCAGGCAACAGAAGAGGAAGAGGAAGCTGGACAAACCGGTGGTTCACTTGGCTCAGCTGAGAAGAAAGCAACATGGATTTACCACTGGGTATGATTGCTGTGTGCTGTACAGACCCACTGTGGAACCTCCTATAACAAACTCCCCGAATAGTGGAAACTTCTCTGTAGATTACAGCCCATTCAGGGTTTTAGCTAAAGCAGGGTAGCACTGCTTTCATTTTCCCCACCCTGCTTCATTATCCCCATGTACCCTGCTTTTATTCTTGTGTGAGATCATGGAGATTATGAATACAGGGGTAGAAATCCATCACTTTTGTGCATGGATTTGTTAATTTTGCTTTACATTGGCTTAGATGAAAAAAATTGTGGCAAAAATTCACTGTAATGCTATCACTGACTTATGCTATACCCCTCACCCCCCTTCTATAGAAAAATCCTGTCTAGAACACTGCCACTTTTGTGGGTCCTATTAGATTACTGTGCATATAAATAGCCTCTGAATAGTGGAACCCTCTGTATAACAAACTTCTACTCATGTCCCAAAATGTCTGTTGTAGAGATGAGTATGACTACAGCTGTATTCACACTGTGTACGCAATCCTCATCAAATCATTCTCATATTTCTTTTGAAGTGGTGTATTTTCGTGTTTAAAAGTATCAATACATGTTCTCACATCCCAAAGTGTTCTTTGTAGGGAATTGTGTCAATTTGTGTAGTAAACTTGCGAAAATGCTTGATCGCTGACAAATTTCCTGATAATTTTAGCCATGCAAGCGTTTCCATGTGTGTAGTTACCATATGTACGTACATATGTACATACATAACTTGTAACATCAGATTCACACATACCATTATAAGGTGCTTTTCAAGGGTTAAAATTTCCAGGGATGCTAAAAATTGAATTATTCCTTGTAAAAAAATTGTGGTTCATGGCATAAGGATATTAAAATAAAGGAAATACTTAGTTAAAATATTCTGCGAGTAATTATTTTGTGGTTCTTTCCCAACCATGAAAATCACAATTCTTTACCCCTTGAAAAATACCCTCTTTATTATGTAGGTACTTATCTACGTATGTATGTAGTCTCATATGTTGCTATGTGTGTACAGTGAGACCTCACTTGTCTGCACCTCAGATATCCAGTTCCCTCACCTTCCGCAGTAGATTCTATTGGAGCAAATCTGCAATATTTCTCCTGTACACTATACTACTGCTCCCTCATTTATCCAGTTCCCTCACTTTACCCGCACTTTATCCAGAACAGATGTGTGCGGATATGTGAGGTCTGACTGTATACATATGTACATATATTTCTTTCTTGTGATATATAGTCAATTCGGCCATCATGGTAAGTTCTTCACAGGAGCTCCTGCGTCTCACGACCTTGTGAGAGAAGATGGTGATGAGCAAGCTGTTCCTTGCTCACCCAACCTGAAGAAGATCAAATCTTCGGACAGTATCTATGATGTGATGGATGGCTCCACCAATCTAGAAGACGACAAGAACCACTATGAATGTGACTCCATGGTGTTTGACACACCTCATGTACATGATGACAGGGACAGAGGGACTTCCCCATATGGTGCACCCGCAGTGTCTTTTTTCTCTGAGTACGATCCACACTCCAGCGGACATGTTGGTGTGCATGAGGATTGTTCAGGACCTGGATGTAGTGACTGCGAACCACATTGCACTTTTACCAATGTGGTAGGCGATTGCACAACCACGGTACATCAGCCCCGTTGCAGCTACACAGATTTACAGGAAGATTGCACAATCAATAGCACAGAGTATGGTGATGTGTTCCCTCCAGAACAAGGTACACCAAGTGGAACATATATTGACTTTATGGTACCTCAGAGCCACCAGCAGGGAGTCAGGGACCCACACAATGGTAGTGGAGTAGGGATTATCAACAGTACCCCTAGAAATGGTGTGGTTCATGATACACAGGCACTGAATCCTCAGGTTAGAAGAGGCAGTCTTCTTACGTATGTACAGTACATACTGTATGTGCAGAAATGCTGTGTGTGGTGTTTCATCCAACTGGATCACTGTTTTATTTCCAAAAGTGTGTGTGTGTGTGTGTGTGTGTGTGTGTGTGTGTGTGTGTGTGTGTGTGTGTGTGTGTGTGTGTGTGTGTATGCGTGTGTGTATGTACATGCGTGGTTGTGTTCATGTATGTTGTATGTTTGTATGTATGTGTGTACATGTTCATGCAAACTTTCTATACAGTTCTTACCTGCTGACCCAATGTCTGTCTCCATTTTCTTTCCACAGACACAGGTAGTTTGGAACAACACATCAGGTACACCTATTCTCCCTGCTGTCCGTATGAACAGGCTGGCTCTTGATCCCGATGTGGAAGATTCTCAATTCAGGTTGTCTGATGGTGTATTTGCCACAGCTCGTCGATCATGTAACAGTGAGGAAGGCCCTCTAATTCCATGGGAGGAGTGACCATACCGAACAACTTGCTGAAATTCTGGCTACCTTACTGATCAATAGCGATTTCTCCATTGTTGATGCAGTTATTATGTCTCTTGTCTGTTGAGTATACTCACGTACAGTACCAATCATCAATGGCATCTATGTATGTATGTATGTATGTATGTATGTACAGTACAGTTATATGCAGTATGTACGCATGTAACCACGTGTATCTCATTTTTGGGTGTTTCCGATATGAAGTGTTTCTTTTGCAACATTCTCAACGGATCATGTCAGGAAATGTCCCTTAACCAACATTTCAACCCACTAATGTAAATCTGTATTATTTAAAATGTATTCAATTTATTTACATGTGTACGTATGTCATATATTGTGTACTCAATTCACACCATCCCATTGTATGTATACAGGGTGTGAGAACATTCTATTGGCAAATTTTGTGCAATTTTCATGAATTATCATGTGCGTCTCAATTTCATGACATTGAGTTAGTGTATTGCAAATTGCGTGGTAGTGTAACTTTTGACTTGAATGCAAAAGTGCGTGAACATTTTACACACACACACACACACACACACACACACGCACGCACACACGTACGCACGCATGCACGCACGCACACACACACACACGTACACACACACACGCACACACACACACACACACACACAAACACACAAACACATATGAAGTTGAGAGGAACTAGAGATATAGTGAAACTTGCTTAGTAAGTACTGGTATATGTCTGGGTTGGTACTATTCATGTACAGCTTTTGGATAATTATAATATGTACCAGTATGTATACTTGATCCTCATTCTGTCCCTGCATAATAATTATATAATATATATCTCAATCATGCATGTACGTACATAAACCAACCCTTATAGTAAGTGATACTAAGACTTAGTGCTGATTTTGAGTCCCCTTTGAGGTGTGTACTGAGTTTGCAAGTTTCACTGCAAGTGTGTGGCAGTCTAGGCTTGCATGCTGCTCTCTTCAATTTCCTGCATGTGATGAGATGTTTGGTACAGAGGAGAATTAAGTTTATTAGCACTACTTTGCAATTGCACACCACTTCCATGCAGATGTCCATGACATACACAGTCAGACCTCATATATCCGCACATGCACATCTGTTCTGGATGAGACTGCACATGGATAATGTGAGGGAACTGGCCATGGATAAATGAAGGAGCAGTAGTACAGTGTGCAGTAGGATTATTGCAGATTTGTTCCAATAATAACTATACTGCGGAGGGTGAGTGAACCAGGGATATCTGAGGTGTGGATAGTGATCATGCATGACGTCTCACTGCAAATGTAAGTGTACATGTCCCCTTCTATACATACGGACATGCAAATCTGGTCCAATGCATAATATTGTAAGAGTTCGTCTTCCTTTAGAGATAGGTACTAGGAAGCAATTGCAAGTTCGTCATATTATTATGTACGTAGTACAGAAAAACTGTTTTATCGCATGGTTCTATATACAGTGTAACCTCTCATAACAAACTCCCCTATAGTGGGAACCTCTCTATAACAGACTGCTTTTGTGGGTCCAGATAGATTATTACACAAAATAACCTCTAAATAGTGGAAACCTTTGTATATGATGAACTGTTTATTAGATCCTCAAGTGCCTGTTATATATAGAGAAGTTCCATGCACTGTGTACTTGTACTATTTAATACATAATACAGTATTATATAAAATATGTGCATATATTGTGCATTTTGCCACATGCACAGTACACTGATTCTGAATGATTGCTTACATGATATGTATATTGTATTAATATGCATACTCTACAAAACTATCTTGGAATGTACACATGTACAACAGAGCGTTCATATCTACACACTTGTAAAATCCACATTATATTATACACAATAAAAATTACATACAAGCAAAACTGTGAAATCCTACATGAGTAGTGTTCATCAAAGAGTTGCATTCCATCATATCTCAATCACAGTGGATCGCCGGATCACCCTCACTTCCACTCATCCCCAGATGTATTGGCTGTGTCGTCCTCACTGTCCCCGTTGTCGGGGGCAACCCTCTTACGCACCGCCTCCACCCGTCTCCGAAGGGCATCGTGGTGTCTCTCGGAGAGTGAGAGACGTTCAGCATCACTACCGCTTCTGATCAGCTTCACTTCGTCGTCTGTTGTGAGATTGGACACGCGGATGCTCTTTCCCAGATCTGAAGGCTTCAACTTCTTGCGTATGTCTGTTATATCTCTAGGATTTATGCCAGGAAAGTTACTAGACTGCTTCTTTTCCTTTTCTGAAGATGTTAAAGGTTCTTTTTTCTTTGTGGTAGGCTGTGATGATTGGGGTGCTTGTGAGGGTGGAGGGGGAGGGGGAGGCATTGGAGGTGGTGGTGGGGGCGGGGCAGTTGGGAGAGGAGGGGGCGGGACAGTTGGAACAGGAGGAGGTGGAGCAAAACTCCCGAGCATGTGCGGATGTTGAACTTGTACGGCTAAACTACTGAGGAGTCTCATCAGAGTATTCTGGTCTATTGGCAGAGCCTGGTCAGGTTGAAGGGATGTAGGACCAGAGGAAACTACAGTTGAGGGTAAGCCGGAAGTAGCTGTAGACGAATGCGGCTTCTTTCCAAGTTTACTATCACTACCGGAAATGGTGGTTTTCTTTGGCTTTATGCTGGTCTGCTGGTGTATGGAAGACATGCGTGACGCTGGACTAGTGTCTGATGGCTTGGATGCTTTACTGACAGGTTTAGCGGTCTCTGCTCTCTTCCAAGGTGGAACGTAGTCTTTGGGCACAGCCTTGCTAGGAGTGGAACCCTATACAGAGAAAGACAACAGACGTACTCAAACAAGTACACACTGGAAGACACCAGCCACCCATCCACATACCCCCTCCCCCCCCACACACACACAGAGAGAGAGAGACACACATTCACCCACCCACCCACCCACATACAAATACATGGCACCTACATACGTATGTATATACGTATACTACGTTTGACAAGAACAACAGAAGTACACGTTGTTCCTTGGACACATGCTAAGCTTCATGACAAAGCAACAACCTTAAACGTACCTGTTTATAGTGCTTGACTCTAGTGAGGGCCTTTTGACGCGATGCTTTAGTTTCCTGGCGCTTGTCTTCCTCTTGTTTCTTCCTCAGAATTTCTTTCTAGAGAACAGCAGAGAACAAAGTGAAGAAAATTGAAAAGACAAGTCTAACGAAAATATCAACAATCAAAATATACAATTTTTATCTCTAGATATGAAAAAAAACCAGGTTAATTGACCTACTTCAATGGCGTCCATTACATGATTTATTGTATGTACGTACATGTACAATAAAGATGAGAACATATGCTTGTGTGTACATGTTCACACACACACACACACACACACACACACACACACACACACACACACACACACACACACACAGACACACACACACACACACACACACACACACACACACACACACACACACACATATACAAGCATGCATACACACAGACACACATGAACACCCATATACTCACGTATGCACACATGCACGTATGAACGCAAAAACTCACACACACACACACACACACACACACACACACACACACACACACACACACACACACACACACACACACACACACATGGATCCCCACACACATACCAGCAACAGATATGAAACTACATAATGTGCTTATGTGTACATACTGTACATACGTATTACGTGAATGTACACTCATAATGGCAGTACATATTCTGGATGCCTCCGGTCCATATATCACCTGTCTTACTGACTCCTAAATTATACAGTGTGTTACCCCCTTTTGTATGACACTGTAAAATTGTCACAATTAATAGTAACTGCTTGAGAGTACTGGTCAGCTCTGTAACAAGTACATAGTAGAATCAGGTCCTGTTGTCTATGACTCAGCCCAAAACAGACCTGTATTCATTCTTCAGGACAGGGATCACAAAAACGACTGCTCGGTTTAATGCACAATATTGCAAGTAATTGTACATGTTCCAACATACAGAGTCTTCTGACTTATAAAGGGTCTGGTCCCAACATGTGTGGAAGAGAGGCATTTGTGTGTGCACGAGATGTGTACCAATACACCTGCACCATATGGCGGACCCTCTCTAGTCCTGACACAATGGGACCAGAAAGGACTGTTCTTAGGTGTCCTCACTTGAGGGGTTTGAAGCTGTACATGACAATTAAAGTGTAATGAATCATTTGGTTTCAGTGACATATGTCCATATTAGAGGGACGTCCCCAATTCAGGGGGCCGGATCAGAGAGGTTGCGCTGCACATACTTCAACACACTACGCATGAGCACACATGAACAGGTACACACACCTTCTGAGCTGCCATACTTGCAGCATAACTCCTCTCCATGTCCATGGCAGGCAGCATCTCCTTCTTCTTCTTCTCACGAACACACAATTCTAACTCTTTCTGCGGCAGCAAGTAGAGAGGAAGAAACATAAAAAGAAATTCATCAAGGCAAATAAAGAGCTAAAAACCCATATAAAGGGCTTTTTCAAAGGTAAACTTCTCATAGATGCTAAAAATTTGATTATACGTGATAAAAAAAAATTGTGGGTCATACCAGAAGGAAAGTAAAACTTGCAGTGATCACTAAATTTCAGGGGTAAATATTTTGTGGTTCTCTTCACAATCATGACATCTGTGAATTTTTCGCTCCCTCAAAAAATACCCACTATACGTAGGTGTATGCTGTAAATACCGTATACTGGGAAAGTTTCGCAGGATAAAGTTTCGTAAATTTTGCGAAGTCGACAGCATTCGCAAAACTTCAAATCGCGAATGCTAGCTCTGTTCTATACATCATGCAGCGATTTGCGAAAGTTTTCTTTTCATGAAAATCGTGAAATTTAGGTATTTGCAAAAGTTTTACTCAGCAAAACTTTCCCGGTATACGGTACGTTAGATTTCTCACACTATACTGCGTATAGAGGGATTACTTCCCAAGTCCATTTTCACAAATACGTACGTAGTTACACTTTTATGGGAGGGGGGGGGGGGGATGGTGATTGACTTGTAAAAATTCTCTCTGTCCTCCATTACGGTGAAACCTCTATAATAAGGACACCATTGGGACCACAGTAAGCTGTCCTGTACAGTGAAACCTTTAAAATAAGGACACCATTGGGACCACAGTAAGCTGTCCTGTACAGTGAAACCTCTATAACAAGGACACCATTGGCTGTCCCGTACAGTGAAACCTCCGTAATAAGGACACCATGGACCACAGTGAGCTGTCCTGGAGGTGACCTTATTTCAGAGGTTCACATGTGCACATGTCAATTTGAGGTAATTCAAATGGGGCAGAGCAATGATGTCCTGTTATAGGAGGTGGCTGCATTTCTGAGGTGTCCTTTAATAGACGTTCCACTGTATTGGAACTACGACACCAAACTCTATGGTTTAGCAATGAGCTCCACTTCTGAACTCCACACATACCACTGGTCACAAAGCATCAGAACATGCAGTATTCATGTACAGTAAAACTTGCTTAGTAAGTACCTGGTTTAGTACATACTCCTGGATAGTACGTCCTCCTCCATCTGTACCTATGTATACCTTATGTGCATAAAAACCAACCCTGATAGAAAATATCTCCAGCTAATAATAAGTACTGATTTTGGGTCCTCTTTGAGGCACGTACTAAGCACATGCACAGTATGTTTTAGTGTATCTCACACAATCCAACAGAATACGTACCTTCTTAATCCTGTACTTGGCTCCCTTGCTTCTAACTTTGTAAATCCTGTCTTCAATGCTCTTCTTCTGTTCCTCATCGAGATACTGCAGTTGAAACAGGAGCTTCGTTTCTTCTTCTTTCAACAAGCGTAGCTGTACTTCAAGACATTTTGACTGGATCTGGTAAACTCTCTCTTCATGTTCCAACAATTCGTCCTCCATGTTGCTCCCGTCCTCAACATTCGCCATGGCAACCAGTGCAAGCTCTCGCTGGCCTTCGAGATACGCCAGTTTTGCTTCCAGATACTGAACAATGGATCTGTTGGCTTCGTCCTTTAGCTTCTCAAACCTACCCCACGCTTTCTTGTCGTAGTGCTTACCAAAAGCAGCACAGTCTTGTTCAGTGCGTGACAGTCTCAATTCTGCCCTCTCAGCCTCAAGTTGGTATCTTTCAAGCAACAGTTCGTCTAGCTTCTCCTTGGATGTGGTGTACTCCTCGTGGTAAACTCTCTCTTCTCGGGCAGCTGCTATCTTCTCTAATCCCTCACTCTGCGACACCAACTTGGCAGCCTCATCTCTTCTGGTTCGTGCAATGTCACAGAGATCTTCAAAAGGTTTGCTCTGATAGATGTAGAAGAGATTCTCGGCTTTGCGAAGAAAGAACAGAGCTTCATCTTCTTCAATATAATAGTCGTTGAGTTGGTCAATGTTTGTAAATTCTCTATCCATCTTCAACTTCACTACACGTTCATAGTCATCCAAAGACTTGTCTTTCTCGTCTTGGTAGTACTTTCTGTGGAGCTCACTCCATCTTTCCTCATAGTCTGTTTGAGAAGGTAGGCATTCTTCGAAGAACAAGCTCAGCACAATTTGAGGCCCACAAAGAGACGTTATGTTGTCGAAGTACGCTACAATCTCTCCGTACAGATCCTCGGGAACGACCACCTGATCCCACCCGAGGTATCCCCACAAACCGCCCGGCCTTTTAGGCAACTGAGGTAGTGTACTGCCTTCAAATTGCCCGGGAAATAGTTCCATAAGGCGCTGATGAACGGAGGTTAGCTTCTCAAAGCTGAACTCGCTTTCAAAGTCGTTGGAAGAATCTGGAAAGACGGCTGACACGCCTCTAACGGAGACTTTCACGTGGGAAGAGCTGTTTCCCTCTACCACAATGTACGAAACCAAAGTACCGTTCACTGGGGAAGACGGCTTGATGGAGAAATAGTCTTCTTTAACCGGAATGAACTCGCTTTCGTCCACGCTAACGCTTCTAGCTACCTCCATGTTCCAAGCAAATTACAATCATGTGCTTTCCGTGCTGTACAGTCATAGAGACTGTACAGATATTGATCGTCCGACACTAAGTAAAATGGTGTACGAGATTCCGGAATCTTTAAAGATTCCATAAGATTCCACAAGATTCCACAAGATTCCATATCGGATTCTGTAAGATTCTGTATCGGATTTTCACTGGGATTCAAAGAATCTGAAAGATTCAGTCGATGATTCCAAGATTCTGAAAGATTCGGTCGACGATTTTAAGATTCCGAGAGATTCCGTCGAGTATTTTAAGATTCTTGACCTAAGATTCGAAGACTTTTTGTTGATTCTAAGATTCCTAGCAGGCTAAGATTCCGGGATTCTGTACTAAGATTCCAAGATTCCAAATGGGATTCCAAGCGGAACGTACGAGATTCCAAGGAGTGGCGGACCCCTCGGCTAAAATAAACCTTTACGTCATATCACATGACCATTAGGCAGCTACAGTTGAACCATAGATTATCTATGGTTGAACATCATAAACCATAGGGTATTTAGTATCTATGATTAAACGAATGCAAAAAGTACACAATGCCTAACTAAAGGAATAGTAACAAAAACTCATATCTTGTTCTAACATGTCCGATTAAGGCTCCATCATTGATTCAATGGTAGCTTGTGTAGCGTCCGTTGGAATGTGCTGAACACATTTGTTGCTACAAGATCCGCAAATGGACATCACACACAATCTAATGAGTGGAACTTGCTTAGTAAGTACTCCCATAGATAATAGTAAGGTACTTCTCATTCTGTCCCTGTGTATACCTCATGTACGTAAACCAACCATGCATCTAAACTGTGTCTCCTTCAAGGCACTTACTATGCAAATTTCACTGTATATATAAATACTGGTACTCTGTCTTCCACACTTGATGCTTCCACTTGACTAAAAGAATATCTACTTATTATGCTTCAGCCTTGTATTATTGTACTCTGAACTGGTATCAGAGCAGTACTAGTGACTGTGTGTGCGCTACTGCTGGAGTGACTAAATGGGGGGAGGGGATTTTGGTAGTTTCTGATGTTTTCATATACTCATAGAAACATATCAATTACAACTTTCTCTCTCCTTCCTCCATGCACCATGTAGGCTGTGTGTCCAGACATTGCAATCCAGTTGTTTACCCACTTAGGATCTCAAGACTACTCACCCCACATGGTCACCATTTTGATGTAATTCGCAGGCTTCCAACACAAACTGGAAAATGCCAAAATATTATTCTGTATAATTTCCTCACTATGTATGTGTATTCAGCTAACTAACCAGCCTTAGGTTGTCAGCAAATTTGATGCAAATTGTGCACAGTTGTACAATAGTGCTAATTTTAGAATAAATCCAGGCGGGACATTGGTGGTAGACTGGAATTTGTCTCTTCCGGGACCCAGAAGTTTCAATCGGGTATATAGCGACGAACACACTGTCCCACACTTATACATACGTACACATACACACACACGCGCGCGCGTGTGCAGCGAACATAATTGTGGGGAAGTCCCACAATGGGGATATTACATAATCCCCACGCGTACAGAAAATGGCCACCGCCAGACTCCGCTTGAGTTCCAAAATTATTCTGACTGCACGTACCAGTCCAGTGTATATACAAAACGTGAGAAATTAGGCTACTTTGTTATTAAATTTCTATGCTCTTCAACTATCTATTCTATTTTTCTTTTAGCGAGCAAGTTCGCTGTCGTTGCCCGGTGGTCTTCAAGGGTCAGGAAATCTACTTGTTTCTCCGCGTGTATTTTATTCTAGCCAGAGAAGGTCCGGTGAAGGAGGAGGAGGGATATTTGGAAAATTTCTAGAATATATGAGAAAGGACTTGAAGACCAACCAAGAGTTGGAGGTAGGCAATAATAACGTCCCCCAAATTGGCCCATATTCACGACTTTCCGTTATACTTTCCAATAGAATGGAGTCAGGATATAGTAAAATAAATGATGTATGTTAAGTCAACAAGGTCGTAGGAATAACTGGTCTTGTGAAGTGTTTGTGAATTGGCATATAGCGCATCTATAGTCATAGATAATCTATACATACGTATGCTATAATGGCCCCTCGCTGTAACGTTACTCACTTACCGTATGTTGGCCTTCGTTTTAAACTCTGGCCATTAATTTCTTTCAAAGTATTGATGTGGTTGACACACTAGTGAGTCCAGGTAGAGTTTTTATAGGAACCAGCTACATAAATGACCACTGTTAGTGTATCAGATACTGGAGAAAATTTATATCTCCAAAGTATCAACTATGACCTGGTCATTAACAGGCTGAATTTCTGGGATTGAATAAAGATGTATGGGGGGGACCCCTCTATTCTGGACAATTTGGGACCAGAAGGGACTGTTTTGATTATTGAGGTATCCTCATTTCAAGTGTTGAAGATGTATGATTCCAGTGGTATGTGTCCTTATTAGAGGGGGTTCACGGCTCAGGGGTCTGGATTAGAGGGGTTCCATGGCTCAGGGGTCTGGATTAGAGGGGTTCCACGGCTCAGGGGTCTGGAGTAGAGGGGTTCCATGGGTCAGGGGTCTGGATTAGAGGGGTTCCATGGGTCAGGGGTCTGGATTAGCAGGGTTCCACGACTCAGGGTCTGGAGTAGAGGGGTTCCATGGGTCAGGGGTCTGGAATAGAGGGGTTCCATGGGTCAGGGGTCTGGAATAGAGGGGTTCCATGGGTCAGGGGTCTGGAATAGAGGGGTTCCACGGCTCAGGGGTCTGGATTAGAGGGGTTTCATGGGTCAGGGGTCTGGATTAGAGGGGTTCCATGGGTCAGGGGTCTGGAATAGAGGGGTTCCATGGGTCAGGGGTCTGGAATAGAGGGGTTCCATGGGTCAGGGGTCTGGATTAGAGGGGTTCCATGGGTCAGGGGTCTGGATTAGAGGGGTTCCATGGGTCAGGGGTCTGGATTAGCAGGGTTCCACGACTCAGGGGTCTGGATTAGAGGGGTTTCGCTGTATAATACAATGTCCCCATATATATACTATAACTGGTTATAGTGAATTTCTGATATAAAGAAGAATTTTCAGTGTCCCCTGTGATTATTATACTGAGTTTCCACTGTATTTGCGTACGTACATACATGATCAACCACTTGTTGCTGAGTGCTTAGATCACTGTACGTACATGTTCCTGTCTGCACATACAGGCGAGTTTGAGAGGTCTAGAAGAAGAGAAATCTAAGCTACAAGGATCTTATTGGATGCAGTCTACGAAAGAGAATGCCGTGAAAATCAAAGTACGTTTAAGTGATGGAACTCACCTTCGGGAGTGTACTGTACAATAGATGATAGTATATAAATTGTTGTTTTCCCATCATGCTGATTAGAATGGCAGTTTTACCTTAAGAGCACTATTTTTAGCAAGTCTTAAATTTAGCTAATTTAGTGACCCTCCAAGAATAGTTAAAATTAGTTCCCATTAAAAATAGTGGTTGCCAAAAATTGGATTTGCTAATGTTAATTTATTCAACAAGTTATGGGTAAATGCTAAATTTTTAGTACCCACTAATTTTTGGCAATTGCAAAATGCTAAATTTATTTCCTGCCAAAATAGTACCTTACAGTATTTCTACTTTTTACATTGGGGGGGGGGGGGGGGGGGGGGGGGGGGAGGGGCTGCTTGTAGGTGTATTCTTCTTATGTATGAAACCCTTGCCTTGTGGACCAGTTAGATTTTTTTAGGTTTCAAATTCAAACTGTACTCTTCCCCTACTGTAGGATCTCTCAGTTCACTACTTCATGGTGAGTGTAAGTGCCATAAGGGATGGCTGGAATTGGACCACTACATCAGTCAGGAAAGTGAGTGGTAGAGTCGTTTGTGTTCTGATATGTGTATTCAGTGGAACTTTTATCATTCTGGTCTCAAGGAGTACATGCTGTTTGTGTGTGTGTGTGTGTGTGTGTGTGTGTGTGTGTGTGTGTGTACATTTGTGTGTGTGCATATGTGTATGTGTGCCGTGTATGTGTATGTATGTACATGTGTGTACCTTTGTGTGTGTGTGTGTGTGTGTGTGTGTGTGTGTGTGTGTGTGTGTGTGTGTGTGTGTATGTGTGATGGTAGTGTGAATTACTAGCAGCTGCACCCTCAATTTAAGTGAGGCTTTATGTCCTCCAGATGCTTTTGGGATGGTCTAGCAGATCAGACTGCTATGATGGTGACTGTCAAAATTTAGATTGAATGTCAGATTCAGATTTTCTACCGTCCAAAATTTCCTTTTGCCATAGCTGAACACCTTTCTAGAAACATGACACTTAGCACAGCTTTGCATTATGTACTTATATACGTACTGTATGTACGTATATATATCCTGCTAACTTTGGATAGTACATATAATCTTCACTCTGCCCCATTTTTGTATACGTATCTATGTGCGTATGCTGTACACAGGATTGTAGTGATACTCTGCGTGGTCACGGGTACACATTCAATGTACTCTTTATTGTACTTTACAACTACATTTTCATGTAGCCTTGAGAACATACGTAGGTATGTGTGCACAGCTTGTAGTTACTTTGTAGCTATGTTTTCATGTAGCCTTGAGTACGTGTGTTTGTGCACAACTTGTATGCTTTGTACTGTGTGTGTAGTCAGTACCTCTGCAGGGTCACAAGTACTAATCCAACATACATACCTGATTACATATAGCCTTGAGTATGTGCCCACAACTTGTGTGTATTGTACGTATGTGCATTGATGATGTGCTTTGGTTGTGAGGGTTGAATGCTCGCATTGTGTACACTGTTTGTCTGTAGATGTTGGGACAAGCAGCAGAGACTGAGATAGGGAAGACAACCCAAGGGATAG
>CAUJGJ010000376.1:1237500-1252500 GCA_963170055.1 Halisarca cf. caerulea
CTAGGCACTGCTTAGTAAAGTGGTGATTTGTCTGACTGTTTAGCTACATGCTGAACCTCCATGTTACTAGTGCAAGTACGTACCTGAAATAAGTACTATACAATTGAAACTTCTATTAAGGTACACCTCTGAAATGCAGCCATGCCTTTCAACACGACACCATTGCTCCACCCTGTTTGAAATCCCTTGTATTGACATGTGTACATTTAAACCCTCCCAAATATGGACAGCTCCATATGTACGTAGGACGCTCACTGTGGACCCAATGGTGTCCTTGATGTAGAGGTTCACTGTACAGAGCAGCGTACTGTGGACCCAATGGTGTCCTTAATGTAGAGGTTCATTGTGTATTAGTTCTGGACCTGGTATTAACTAGTCTCGTTCCCAGCCCGACTTCCGGCCGCCATTTTATTCTCGCCGGGAAGGTGGGTCTGGTACTTATCTGAAGAATCCTTGAATGTTTGATGGGTAAAAGTTGCACAAGACCAAGTGACTAACATGTGATATTCCAATCATTCCATGATCGTAAGCGCTAAGGCCCCTGTAGTTCAAGATTGGAATCGGTGCGCATTGCTGAATTCAAGCTGTTCTTTTGTTCTACCACTACAAAGATGACAAGATCTGTCCATCCTCCTAAAATACGATTGTTTCGGCTTCTATTTGAAGCATATAGCCTCAAGAACCGGCAGAAATTTTTATTCGTATCTTGTGAAGAAACCTTCTACATTTACCGAGTATGCCATCAAACTCTAGATACAGTATCAAAGTGTTTTGAACTCTCACCAGGACCTTGCTGGTTACAAAGGCTGATTGATCCCCTTTTACAGAAACGAACTACCTGGTCGTCCATCAAGCTCACAAGCGGAGAAAATACTTTGCTATTCTAAAGATAAACATAAGGTTTTCTTCAGTTTGTCTACTACCTTGGGAATCAATGCAAAGCAGAGTAACTTTCCACTTCCCGCAGGTAGTGAGATGAACATGTCCTTTCCATTAAGAAATGCAATTAGTTTCTATTGCGTCTTTCTGTTTATCCTTCAAACCATTCAAACCTGCATCAGTAGCTGACTCTTTTAAAACATGCTCAAATTGAGCTCAAATAATACAGTATATTGGGATAAAATCTCCATTTTGCCGCTGTGACCACACGTGACTTTCTCATTAAATTCGCAACTCTGCAATCTAATTGGTTTCCGCGGATCCGCAGATTCACATCCAAGGATTCTGCAGATAAGTACCAGACCCACCTTCCTGGCGAGAGTAAAATGGCGGCCAGAAGTGGGGCTGGGAACGAGACTAGTATTAACTAGTATTAACTAGTCTTGTTCCCAGCCCCATTTTATTCTCGCGGCGAGAATAAAATGGCGGCCGGAAGTGGGGCTGGGAACGAGACTAGGTATTAACATGACTGTAGTTATGTTTCCCAAATATGTTTGTTGCTATGTATGTGAATGTTTTAACCCATTTTCTTTCTGTGGTCATTCCCTTCTTTAGGACAACATTGAAAATGTCCAGTATGTGTGGGCTTTGTGTAGAGACCAGGAGATCTATGACCCCAGGACAGCTTGGAGGGTGATGGAGTTCGGAATACAGTCAAACAGGAAACTCTTAATCTAAAACATCATCACATCTAGATCTATTGCATCATGTTCACACATTGTTTTGTGTATATACCAATTGCATGTATTTGTGGCACCATTGCAAGTGGCTAAATAATAATATTTATAATGAGTATATTATTATTATTTTATTTTATTATCTTATGATTTGCATGTAAAAACAATAATTTTAACCATGCAATATTATAATAATAAAAATATGCATGCACATTATTAACATTGTTATAATTATAATAATTTACAACAAGTCACTAATTATTCTAGACCTATAATTACTGTCAATGACAAGGCAAGTAAGGCTTAGCTCTCTTCCCGTCGTAGCTGTCCAATAATAATAATATTGATTAGATTGCAGCAAATGTAATTGTTAGTTGTAATTTTTGTATGACCAACTGCACATTGGTGTATTTATGTAATGCATGCTTAAGCTGATCACAAGTATATATACTGAGTGCATGTGCTAATTAAGTGCCAGGCATTATTATAATGGTACTTGCTTCTTATGGTGGCCCACTACACACCCAATGACACTCCTGTGTAGTGGTCCGCGCACGCAATATATATACGATTACTTCTTCATATACACCAAGTACCTGTGCGCTGTATATATATATGTGCACAGGTACGTACTTGGTATATGAAGAAGTAATCGTATTAATGGCGTGTGCGGACCATGCACTGCACGGGATCGATTGTCAATGGGCCACCATAACTTCTTGTATAGTGAAATGTCTGTAATAAGGACGTCGACCCCACTGGGACCATGCATGCATGCACAGTAAGCTGTCCTGTTTATATGGCGTAGGGTTGATGTTCATGCAGGTGCATGTAATTATGTCAATGTGAGGGACTTCAATTGAATGTACATATATAGCATGCTGCATGGTGTCCTGTTTATGGAGGTGTTTGCATCGATCTCGAGCAGATCTATGTGTCCTTTAACAGAGGTTTTATATAATACTGCATGTATAGGTGCATATTAACACTAGCCACTTATAATATATAGGTGACAATAATGAAGCACACTTGTGGATGGAAAGGTATATAAAAAAGTGGGCAATTACCAAAAACAAAATGCACACTTTTTCCTTTCATGCTAACCACAGCCATACGACAATTATTATACAGTATGTATTCATTGTCAAGTCAATAATAATTATAAAACATTCCAATATAATAATTATGCATGGTATAATCAAATTAATTATATAATATTACGTGACCATGTACATTGTACTGTACTAACTACATTTATACATAATTATACTAAAGGTCCACAAAATACTTGACATGCAATACATGCAGTTGCATATGATGGCAGCTACATACCAGGTGAGTATTACAACTATTAATTGTAATGTGAGGCTATATGCAAGGATCATGCTGGTTGAGGCATAAAAGGTCGTTGAGACATTTTCTTTGCTGCCTTAGGGAATTCCCTCAAAGCCAACGCCCACGCATCATGTCTTGTCTGTTCCATTTCCTCATTTTCATCCTTCTTTAAGAAGTAGTCATGTGGCACGACATGTATCGATTTCGGCATCAACTGAATTCGCTTGGTCACATATGGTGTAGGGAAATCCTTTTCAGTGCACATGTAGTTCCTTTTATTATAGTGCTCAATAAGATTCTTCCACAAGTCATTAGATTTCAATAGTTCAGCATTCCCTACAATACAATGGCATTATTATATTATACTATATATAAATGACATTGTATATAATATTACACGGTAACCATTGTCTAACTGCATGATTGGCAAACAGTTTCACATTTAATGGATTCCCACTGAACTGTAAATCATGAAAAGATTGCATATGTAATAGATTACCACTTGGTACTATTCACAATGTATTGTGCTTAAAACATTGTGAATTTATACTAGGTTCAATAGTAAGAATGAGCTAGAACTTATATAATTGTCACAGTGTCTTATGCATGGTATTGTTGGCCCACTCTCCTCCTTATAATTATTGGTCCATGTACTAAATTCATATTACTGGAACAGTGAAACCTCTGGAATCTGACACCTCAGTCTATAATCCTACATTCTCTGTAATGTGACTACACTGTGAGGTACAGTCATCATAGTACACTGTACTAAGAATCTCTAAGACTTACTAATTTGACAACCTCTGTAACCTGACAAAATTTTGTTGCCCACAGAGTGTCGGATTATAGAGGTTCCACTGTATATATACCAATAACAAACTCATTGGGCAAATCAGTGTGAATGGTATAATTGTAGTATTGTTGTATATGATTGAGCATTAATTTTAGATCAAAGGGACCAACAGGGAAGTATTCTGGTTATTGATCTGTATGGTTGTGGTTAAAATTGACCACAATGAAGTCCATACCATTGCTTGGGCAATAACCAGGAAGAGCCCTGGGCTACTACTGGTTATGGTTCCAACCCTGCATGGGCTACTATAATACTGATTATGGTCCCATTTGTAGGCAATCATGGTTTAGTGAACATTTTAGCATTCAAAATTTGTTTGATTGCTTACTAACTGCTATAGGAACTCAGTTTATGAGTCAACAAAAGAGTCAGACAAAGTTTAAAACAAAAGAATTAATACAATGAAACTGCCGCCATTTGTATCAAGCTAGTTATTAATTGTATGGCCAGCTCGGCTTTGGCAAATGTATTTTGCACTTACTCCTGGTCACACACGTCTTCTACCACCCATACATCCCTCCCTTACTCCCAACAACCTCCGTAACATACCGATTATGATAAGCCCAAAGCAAGCTCTGGTCAAAGCAACACAGAGTCGGTGACTATCTGTGACAAATCCAAGATTATCCTGTCTCCAGCTCTTGTCTGTGTGAACAATTCTATCACTTTTCAGTTTATCCAAAGTTTTGGAACGCACTGTGGACAGTATAACATAGTCATATTCGGATCCTATTGAGGAAGTAGAGCAAAATATAATATTATGGTAATTTAAAATCTATCTGTGCATTCTTTGTTGCATACTACATTGTACATGTGTACATGCATTTATACTACTGCTACACTTAAGGGTGTATGATTGTAGGATTCTGGACCGTGCAAAAAGCTTCGTCTAAACAACATCTCTATGCAAAAACTCATGAAACAAAGATTACTATAGATGGCATAGGGCTAGACAGGCAAAAGTCTAGACGGGTACTGAATAGGGCTAGACAAGCATAGGACTATATACATATACATGAGGCTAGACAGGGTTTAGATAGTTTATGTGGATGGAGAGCATGCAGCTGCATGTGCAAACTCCTACATCCTGCACATATAGTGCATATTAGGTACAACTTTTCCACTTGTCAACCTATAAAAGGCACTTCATGCTGCAACAAATGGAGCTCACTGGTGAGAGATGAGACCTAAGTTTGAAAAGCAATGAGAAGACTTATCATCTTAAAAGATAATAGACATATTGCAGAGCTGTATGTCATGCCGTCTAGGCTTCAAAGTTCTTTTATTAATTGAAAGAGATGTGGCTACACTACTTACATTACAGTTACTGTAACTTCATCTTGTACCTATAGCAGGGTTTCGCCCAGGTAATCTTCCAAGGTGGTATATAATCAAATCAATCAATTCCCAGCTAACACACATTTGAAGAACCTACTTCTAAGTGTACCTTCCAACCAAAATCATCATGTGCATGAAGGCTTTATTCATTGACAAGGTATAGACTGACTAAAGCTAAATTGAAGCGTTTCAATCACAAAAAAACAGACTGGTTTGGTGAAAAGACTTTATAACATATATTATAATTGTGATTTCAAATCTCTGCATGAAAATTTAGAGGTGCATGGTTGGCCATGAATTTTCCTGGCTAGACCCGACCACTTCTGACCAGTGCATGTAAGCAGAACCCTGTACGAAAATGCACCAATTTGAAAATTGCTTACTAATTTAAAAGCTTTTACTTATACTGTGGATGTAAGTTTTTGCATGAAAACGAATTGCACTCATGCATGTATGGCGGACATGATTTTTCAGTGTCAATACTACATATGAAGTACTACTACATGTATACACTCCATTATACAGCTAAATAGTGACACATGGAGTTTGATTCGATAACAATTAATGTGCACAGATTCAATATAATTATACAATCTGTATGATTGGGTGATTACTATGCATGGTGACTATATATGTAACTGCAATTAATAGCCACAAGGGAGTAGTCATGGTTATAATGGGTCAGTATACACGTATATATACTTTATTGCCAAGGTTGCCAGTTATGGTTATGCATGGTTTGGATTAAATTAAAAGAATGTGATTCCTCACTCAACTGGCTACACACTGGAATCTGCTTAATCTGACTCCTTTGTAATTCGAAGTTAGGTATAATCTAATCAACAAATTAAATTGAATGTACAATGGTTAATATTAGTATTGTAAAACATTTTCAGAATCTGTAATCTAGAAAACTTTGTAATCTGCAATCTGACGCCATTTTTCATTGAATTTCCCACTACCAAATCAACTTCTGCATAATCTGGATGTCCATAATGTTATATGATGGGAAATAATGGCTGCCTTGTTGAGGAGAGGGCATACACAACTACTTCTATGGATATAAAATCGGGGTCATATAAAATTATATTTGTTAGTACAACTGTTCCTATGCCCGGAGGAATGATTTGAGAAAGCAGTTGGGAATTAGAAGGAATAAAAAGGAAAAAAACTTATTAATAACCAAATCCTTGCAACATCCTTGCAACAGCCTCAGACTGCATGTACATGGAGCTCAAGGCTCCGCAATTAAATCTTGCTGTCAATTAAGTGTCAGAGGATTGTAGAGGTCACATGGACAAATAGGTGGACAAACTGCTGTGTTCTGTCCTCTCCCAAGCGAGGGCTATACCATCACCATGCACTTATTCTATAGACCAAATTTTGAAAGCACTCGTGCTTCTGAATCAAGAAAAATCAAAGCAATGCAGTAGTTGTTTTAGAATAACCTTTAGCTAAGAGCTATATACATAATATTATATTTAATTAGTTTATATAATTATGTCTTCTGACAGTGTCACTGCATGTGTATCCTCAATGATGGCATGGGATAGGGCATACACTATAGCTGATGCTAGTGAACTGATTTCAATGCCAATTCAATAGCCTATATGCAATCTGACAGCCTTTCTTGTATGAAAATGGACCCAATCACTGTTGGATCATAGACTTCACTGTGCCATAAACTGATAGTTTCCAAGAAGGATAAATGGCAACCATCATTGGTTCCCATTGCTGGAATCACTATATACTATTATATTGTGTTTTGTAATCATTGCAGTGCCAATCAAGTAGGCATGTTGTCCATTGGCTTTCATATGGTTAGTTGATAATGGTAATTAGCCAATAATCTAGCCCATAGCCTGGCTTTAGCTAACAAATTACTTTGGCATCCATATCTGTGTCATTTGGGTCAATGAACACACAATACATGCAGGTGCACACATATGCTATCTTACCCTGACTGGCATCAACAGTCTTGACAGCAGCACAAGCTTCCAGATGCCTCTCCTTCAAAGTTTCTTCAATGAGCTTCTTTTGAGCTTTGTAAAAGGTCAGTATACCTACAGTAACTCTAAGTTTCTTCAATTTTGAAGGTTCACTTTGTAGAGCCATAAAATGTGCCATGCACTCAACAATTTCAGCCTACGGTATATGGAAACATATATATACTGTAACAGTAAGACAACGTAATAAGGACACCACTTAGATCACAGTAAGCTGTCCTGTACAATGCATGGAGGTGTCCTTATTTCGGAGGATTCAATTGTAAGCATATCAATGTGCACAAGGGATTTCAAATGGGACAGAGCAAGGGTGTCCTGTTCAATGAGGTTTCTGCATTTTGGAGGTGTTGCCATAGTGATTACTTAGCTGCACAATATTTTAGTTGACAAGGGAATACAGAGCAACATTTTTTCATCTTCAACGTTTCCTCCAGTATATCTGGAACAGGGTGCAGCAGCCCTGTTGCTTTTCTAGCAGCAAATTTTAAAAAGAGCTGAATAATCATTGTGATGTTGAAAACTCTTTATATATCCTAACATCTTTTCCTTCATAAAGATTATAAGTATAATACAGTAAAACAGATGACAATGAATCGTCTAGACCCCCCTGACACCATGTTGCAATTTCTTTCTGTGGGAACACTGCATCCTTTAAACTTTATGACAAACCTTGGAGTCAGGTGATGGATACTTTGAGCCGATAAGAAGAAATTTTTAACCTATAGCTCGGTTACTGCACATTATACACTGCAACTCATTAAAAAGGTGTCCACATTAGGAGTGCATGTGTGAAGATTGCTTCAACCATTTAATACGCATGGACAGTACATCTACAGGACACCTCGAATCCAGTCGCTGGAGAAAATTTGTAGGTCATTGACAAATAATTCAAATTTAAAGTTATAAAGTAGAGAAAATGCTAAATTTTTTGTGAAGGGCCAGCCATTTTGTCAAAATTTAGGGATCACTAATCAGATAATATATTTTCTCATAATAATATATTGAAGCTCACAGCTTTTTCAGCTTCCTTCCTGTTCTTCTTTGATCCTATCATTGATTCTTCAGCTTCTGTTTCTTCTTGTCCAACAACATCGCAAAATACCAGAGGATCTGCGGAATTAGAGGATGCCATAATATTAATATGTATAATAAATAAAAACAAGCGATTCGAGTTTAAAAAACTCGTGGGCCGCCTACGGCCCTGGAAACTCGAATCGCTTGGAAATCGTCGTCATTGACTAAAATAATACTTCGAAGAACTCTTCTGGTCAAAAAGACTCTTCGCTGATAAAATCAGGAGCAAACGAATGAATTTCACCGAAATATAGCCGAAAGATTACGTACCGACTTTGCGTCCGCCATGTTGTTGACATATATATATATATATATATATATTGACATCATTACGGACGTTCTGGACACTTCCGGTGAAAGTAAAAACAATATAGGAAAAACCAATAATTATTTTAATGCTACAATTGTTCCTTTCCAATTGTTGCATGCCAAGTTAAGTCCAATTATAATTCTATTGGCAAGAAATGAGGTGTCAAATTGCAGAGGTTATTACATCATCAAGTAAATCTACTAGCTAGTGTAGTTTAGTATGGTGATAGACATGGTGTCTGTGAGAAGATATATCCAAGGCATGTACATATTATAACATCTGTAGTTCGGAAACTGCACAAATACTTTGATATTATTAAAGTATGTATTCCTTAAATTGATAAATGTATGATTCACTAACTCAAGTATAAAAAAATATGACATGTAAACCCATGTAATGCCTGCACAGCTGTACACGTGATCTTCATCAAAAGCCTCAAGGCCTAAAGAATCCCATGCATAATAGTAATGTAAAGGTAAACCTTTGTTGTAGTGAGAAGTACTGCAGTCAGGAAAGGCCATGTTTTTAGGGACATGTGCAGCCATTTTCCTTTTCAAGCTCTATTTTAATGGTTGACAACATTTTGCAGACATATTAGAGAGATATTATCATTCCAACACCTGTCTTACAATCTGCTATCTATTGAGGTTTAACATTCTTGTTTATCTGTGTACCACCAAACATGCATGCATAGTAGTAGTACAAATAATAATTCCCATAGAGCTTATGTTTATGTCACACTTTAGACGTAACATCACACTTCCGAGTGGCAAGAATGCATGTGCAAGGATAGAGAATATCCCTTCTTTCGATTATAACTAAACGTTCGATCGGAAATCCAAATTTTAAATCGAGGACTGCTATCCCACGTTAGAAACAAAGATGGCTATATCCTTAAAAAGACGCTAAAGGTAAATTTTGATATTTTGCCCCCCCCCAGTCTCTTTGCAATCACTCGAGGCAGATTCTAACCATACAGTTGTACTGAAAATGAGACAGAAATGTGAGAGATTAAGGTTTGGCAACAATAATGGTACGTATTGATGCTATTCAGCAAAATCAAAAACTTACCTTTAGCGTCTTTTTAAGGATATATATATAGCGATCTTTGTTCTAATGTGGGATAGCAGTCCTTGATTAAATTTTGGATATTCCAGCAGAGCGTTTAGTTAATATACTCGAAATAAGGGATATTCTCTATCCTTGCGCGTGCATTCTTGCCACTCGGAAGTGTGACGTCACGTCTAAAGTGTGACGTCAAATGCATAAGCTCTATATCATTTATATTTAATTTATATCATTAATTAAATTTTTATTTCTTGTCAGTCACTTTAGTTCCTAGTCACAAAACTTAAATTCATCAATACCATGTGGAGACCAAGTTTTCTCCTGTATAATATCTAATACACAAATTTGTATGCCTGCAATCGTAAAACAACATTGATTCAAGTAATAGATATATATGCACAAGAGATCTACAAATACCAGATTGAGTACATATATATATAGTAAAATTAATTAACTTCCATTTGTCTGTGCATCACCCAGCCTTACCTCCTAAATGGAGCCAAAAATTTTTCAATGCTCTTTCCCTAGGACTCCCTATTTCTGTAAGGGTCTTCAACTGGCCACCATAGAACATCAGAGATGGGAAGTTACAAATTTGTTTCAGCTGAAGAAAATATAAATTGCATATGGTGTACCAATATGGGTATACTAGGTATTTATGTCAGAATCTATAACAGATAGTTATATATCAGGTTTTACATAGGTTGCATATTAACTAGGACATAACTAGCTATGAGGCAGAGGAGCCAGTTGCCTCCTTGCTTTTCAGCAACCTCTGGTATTTTTATTTGGGACCTTCCACAGGCTGAGTGGTCAAATTCACTAAATGACTGACATGGATAAGGAGGCATCAAAAATGAATCCTTGTTTCAACCCTAAACAGCTCTGGTGGATGCTGAAATGCTGTAAACCCTCCAAATTCAAGTCCAATCTTCCCAACTGGGTGGCCATTTCATGACATCATGCATAATAATACCCCATGCATGCACGTGTACATAGCTTCTTGCTTCGATCATGGAAAATAGAAAGCGTATGCTATATTTATGCTTTGATCTTGAAGTTTAGAAAAACAACTATTATTGCTTCCTTGCTCTAAATTCCTAGTTACACCCTTGATTACTATCCTCAAATTTTGAAGGCCTGGAATTGTGCTTGGTTATGTGATATCCCTCAGGCAGACGTTGCCTGTGATATTCAATACATATTTAATTTAGATTCTGTGTCATATAATGTTGCTTTGCTGCAGTAGTAAATCACATAATCTCCAGATGACACCATACATTAAAGAAGCTGCCTGGGGAGTATTTCAGATACCTGTCCTGCTGCCATAATTATACATTTGTTGTATGATAGTGGTCAACATTAAAGGGAAAAGTGTGCATTTGCACACTTTTTGTGACCTTTTATCAAAAAGTGTGCAGTATCAAAAAAGCGCGTAGTGTTATGATGTCAAGTAAGTCAATTCAATTGCTATAAAAAAGACTTAGTATAGTGCAGCTAACCAAAATCACCTCCCAATTTAATGTGACACAAAATAACTCAGGCATAGTAATTGGAAAAACAAGTTAGGCGCCCACAACAAGTAAGTTATTGTATGATCAACTGTGCATTGGCTCTTCATTGCACTCGCCCTTGGGCACTTTGCGCCCTCGGGATTTGAGCAATAAATACGCCGATGCACAGTTTTTCATACAATAACCATTATACATATTTTATATATATATATATATATATATATATAGTATGACTATTGTACAACCATAGAAAATTAAATTTTACTATAGAGCAGGTGGTCAATATTTATGATTATCATACAAACCTTGTGCCTCAATAGATAATAAATGAGCAAAGAGTGAGGTAAACAGGCCTACAAGAAGAAAATATGCTCAAACATTTTAGCTGACGAAAAATTAGAGACAAAGACTAGAAGTTAAGGAATGCTTCTTTTCCGCAAGAATTACTGTATAACCTGACCATGTTTGGTAGGGTGCCAGATGATAAGGGTGCCAAAAAATTAGGGAATATACAGTTCTATAAAGCATGGGAAGTCGGTCAGTATCAGAAAATATAGTCCCTCGGGTGCTTATATTTACCTGGGTGCTCATCATCTCAGTGAATACAGAGACGTAACTAAGATATTTAAGTGAGGAGGCAATATTTTTTTCCAAACTTAAAGATTGAAGTATAAAAATATAGAAATGATCAAAGCAAGCGGCTACATACACGTATGTACACGTTGGGTATTATTAATCGTGATGTCATAAAAAATGGCCACCCAGTCAGGAATATTTGACTTCAATTTAGAGGGTTTGAACTTAACAGCATTTCAGGATCCATAGGGGCTAATTTGGGTTGAACAAAGATCGATTTTTGATGCCTCTTTATCCTAAGTAGGGAGACTTGTCTTTGTCAGTCATTTAGTGAATTTGACCCCTCTGCCTCAGGAAGGTCCCAAATAAAAACCCCGGAGGTTGCTGTATAGTGAGGATGCAACTGCCTCCTCTGCCTCATAGCTAGTTACGCCCTATATAGAAATATGTCAAGCACCCTCATAGCAATATACAATAATTATATAATATTATTGCCAATCACAACAGAACTGTGCAATCAACACCTGATAATATGTGGTATAACGTCAAACATTTGCATGACATGAGCATATGTATATGTGATAATACAGTGAAATCTTTATAATCCCCCCCCCCCCCCCTGTAATCTGCCAAACCTCCTGATCTGCCTTATGGTTTCCAAAAAACAATTAAAATGCATGTACTGAATACAAACTTCATTAATCCACCAACCTTGCTAAGCCACCATAAAACTGTTTCACTGTATTATATATACCTGAGTGTGTAAGTCTGCAATGTATGTATGTGTGTAAAGATTGTAGTGTGCATGTGACATATATATATAGCTTGTGATGAATGAATGCATAGTCTATATAGTATTACACAATGTCATATTGCATACCATGCGGTACTGGTTTCCTAGCCGCATGAACAATGGGTATTCGGATTTCGGTAGCTTTTTATGGAGGAAGCTGGCATACCGCTCAAATAGAGATATGGTCATACTGTTATGCCTTGCTGTTTCACTTGTTACAACTGGTTGTAGCTGCTTGTGGTCTCCAATTATGACTACATGTTCTTCTGTAATGCTGATTGGAGCCATACTTTCGGCTTCGTTGACCATTGAGGCCTCATCTATGATGCACTGAATGGGTTGAATGTAGTTCTTTATTCTACTGCCAGAGCTTTCATTGCAGGTGCAGAGAACTACATCAAAATTTCCTTTCATGATGACATCTCTCTCAGCCTTGATCACTGTCTCCCTATATCGTATGCGGTCTGCTGGTGTGGGAATTTCCTCCTTTTCATGGCACTTTTTGAATTTTTCTTCTAGCTCCTTCAGGGTCTCACCATAAGGAGAATATTTTCTGCGAATCAGGTGATGGAGTGTGAAATCTTCCAATTCAATAGGTATTTTGTACAAGGAGTAATTTTTGACAAATACATCACTGTTAGAAAAAGGATCTGGATAAAACTGCCGTTCAATTCCTCTTCCATATATTCTCAGTATGCGTAGCTTGTCAACTCTATCTTTCCTGTTGTCAGACACCTTTGCAAGCATTTCTGCATAAAAATTAAGCTAATATATTAATTTGGATGTTATCATACCTCGAAGTACAATGCTTATGATAACAGACTATATTATAGCTCAATGTGTTAATATCATAAGTCTGATAGAATAAAGAACAGTGAAGAACTTACGGAATACTACATCCACTGACACATTAGTTGGTCCACAATAAATCACGCAACATGGCTTATTCTTCTCAAACTTAGTTGATGATGAAGGTGGATGAAACTGTCTGTTGACCATTGCAAAAGCATACGCAATGTGAGCTCCAGTGACACTCTTGCCAGTACCTGATCAAAAGGGACAAAGAACAACGAGAGGTTCAGAATCTCATAAATTCAGCATTATAATATACTGGGGTAAAGGCGGCCTTTGGCCTTTGGCCGCCTTTACTCTTAGTTCAGGTGGCAGGTGCAACCCTCATATCGAGTGAAGAGGTTGTATCAAGCGAATTTATCGATTTGAGTGTAATTTCTGTATCAAGATTAAGCTTGTAGTAAGCTAGTGCTATACTGTAACAATAATTTTTATTACAAAGGCTGATGTCTTTGAACGTCTTTTCTGATTTCCTACTAAGTCACACTGGTGCAACTCTTATGTCAAGTGTATAGCAGTTACATAAAGTGTGGCTCTTGTATTCAAAATAACTGCTTCATCACATGCATGTACACCCAAACACATGTACGCACACACACGCACACGTGCATGCACACACACACTCACGCATGCATGCACGCACCCGCATGCACGTATGTAGGCACACACACACACCACATCACACATGCATGTGCTGTGTGTACACATGCAAACACACACACACACACACACACACACACATACACAGACACACACATACACACAAACACACACATACACACACACACAGATATGTACCACACACATACACACGCACACACACACACACACACACACACACACACACATACACACACACACGTACACACACACACACACACACACACACACACACACACACACACATACACACACTCACACACACATACACACAAACACACACAGATATGTACCACACACATACACAGGCACACACACACACACACACACACACACACACACACACACACACACACACACACACACACACACACACACTTGTATTCAAAATAATTATAATTGCTCTGAAACAGCTTTATCACATGCATGTACACACACACATGCATGCACACACGCATGCCCACACACACACTTGTAACTTGTAACTTGTAATTCCACAGCCCACAGTGCGGGCTATATGGTGGCCCCCTTGTTGGGCCCCCAAAGGGGCCCAACTGGGGGGGTGAGCCACCAGACATCAGCGAGGGAGAGACCCACTGGATATTGGCCCAGCTACCCCCACCATCCCCGATGGCCCCCTCGTGCAATCAGGGGTTGCCCATCTGTGAGGTTGCAAACCCCACGAGATGGGTAGGGCTGGGCTGCAGCTGAAGAGCGGTGGCGTGTCCACCTAACTCACAGCAGCAGTGATTCGCAACTTTAAACTCGGTAATATCCAGGCTAATAGCATCTAGGGCACCAGCCAATGACCAGCACCCTGCTAAGAGTCTAGCTGATAAGGAAATACCCAAGTCACATTTAAAGGGCCACTGACATGTTTGGATGATTTTTGATATGTTGTAGAGAATCACCTAAAATGACCTAAAAGTGGGTTTAAAGTTGTTTGAAAGCTTTCATTTTGCAGAAAAATGCTCACTTCCAGTAAATTCTTCCAAAACCACAGCA
>CAUJGJ010000376.1:1257500-1267500 GCA_963170055.1 Halisarca cf. caerulea
TTCCAAGAGAGCCGACATGAAATTCGTTCCTTGATCCGTCAAGATTTCTCCCGGTATCCCAAAATGTGCAAAGTACCCTACGAGCTCCTTGGCAATCCGCGGTGCTTCAGTCGATGATAGGGGTATAGCCTCTGGGTACCTCGTGGCATAGTCACACAGTACCAGGATGAAACGATTCCCTTTCTTGGTTCTTGGGAGTGGCCCCACAAGGTCCATCGCAATCCTCTGGAATGGTCGTTCCATCAAAGGCATAGGTATCATGCTGGCTTTGGGAAGCTTCCTGGTCCCCGATCGTTGACACACTTCACATGTACGGCAGTAGCGGGCAACATCCTGGAAAACACCCGGCCAGTAGTATCGTGCAAGGATGCGGTCTTTGGTCTTTGTAATTCCCAAGTGTCCTCCCAATGGGATGTCATGAGCCAGACGAAGCACTGTGGCACGATACCTCCTTGGCAAGACCAGCTGCTCACACGTCCGGATATCTCCTGTGTCCGTCCCGCTTGGCCTCCAAACCCTGTAGATCAGCCCATTCCTTCTGACAAAGGACACACGCTCAGGTTCTCCATGACCCTCTTCAATTGCAATGTCCCGAACCTTGCTGAGACTGGCATCTGTCTGTTGATGAGCCTTGAAGGTATCATCCACCTGAGGGCCGTCCTCAGTACCACCAGCTATCTCAGTACCACTAACAACACTTAACCCCTATGGATCCACACCAGTTATGTCTCCACCATCAACACCCAACCCCTGTTGACTAGCACCATTGTCTCCACCATCACTGCCACCTTCAACTCCATCCACAAGTTCACTATTGACCTCGTTCTCTCTGCTACCTGTAGTAGTACCTCCTTCTCCACACTCTTCCCCAGGAATCACCGCTTCAACCAACTCTTCACCTACATCTAAATCTACCATCATGGGCTCCATCACCTCCCCCTCAGATTCAGGCCCCTCCTGCTGAGTGTCCACCGCTTTGGCCTGACTCCTTGTTACCACTGCCAAACTCTGGTTCTCTACACTACCAGAAACCTTCTCCAACAAGTCTCTCCCCAGCAAAACCGCAACTGGAAGACCTGGTGCCACAACCACCTTTGCAACTACATTCATTGCTTCCACTTGCAGGCCAACTTCAGCCACTGGGTAATGTACTGTATCCCCATGAACACACCTAACAGGCACTGCCTCACCATCAATCCACCGACTCTCTCCAACCAGCTGGGATGCCACCAAGGTCTTATCACTCCCAGTATCTACCAACACCTGCACTCTTCGCCCATCCAGCCGATCATACTTTATATACTTCCTACTGTCAGGATTCCACTCTAGCTCTGAGCATGCCATCATGGTAGGCCTTGCGCTCACCTTGATATCCTGCCTGCTTGGACAGTTGTACATGAGGTGGCCATAGCGACCACACTGATAACACTTCTTGTCCCCACGGACATTTGTTGACGATCGTTGTCCTGTCACCCCGCTCGAAGTCTGTACCTTCTCCCTACTGTGTGCCGACTTCCAGCTATCCTTGTTCGACTGTCCCTTGGGCTGCTCTGAGTCCCTAGCAACGCTCAAACCCTTGCGAGATAGCATGTAATGATCAGCCAGTTCTGCAATTTGCTCCAATGATGTAGGTTTGCGGTCCCTCACCCACACCGCTATATCCTCCGGTACAGATTGATAAAACTGCTCAGCCACCATAAGATCCTCCATGGGCATCTCCTGATTTTGCACCCAACGCTGGTAATTCTCCTTGAGCCGCGTCATCAGCTCACGGTGCGTCTCTCCATTCTTCTTCCGGTCACCTCGGAACTTCCTGCGGCGACTCTCCTCGTTGATGTCGTAGCGCCTCAAGATGGCCTCCCGTACTTTCTTATAGTCTTCTGCTTCCTCCGCGGGAAGAGCAGCGTACGCGGCCATCGCTCTACCGGTCAGGAGCCCTGCCAACTGAGTAGCCCAAACCGATTCAGACCACTTCTGCTGTTTTGCCACGCGCTCGAAGACCGCCAAGAAGTGCTCCACGTCGTCCTCCACTGTCAACTTTTGCAACGAAGGTTTCGGAATCTTAGGGACCATGTCCCTCTCTGCTACGGGTACGCGGGGCTGGCCTAACAATGTACTCATCTCCGTCTTATGGGCTTCGAAGGATAATTTTTGTTGCTCGAGCATCCCCATGAGTATAGCCTGTTGATCTTCGTGTTGTTTCTGCTGTTGCCTGAGAAATTCCATCAAGGCTTCTGATGATCCATTTCCGTCCGTCATGGTACCACCGTTTCTGTAGAGGACTCAACCGAAAGTTCGTTCACGTATCCCACCGCTGCCACCAAATGTCGCGAAGCTCTTCACAGGTGTCTCGAAAATAAACAAGAACAACTCAATCTCCTTATTCAAAACTCCCAACTCGGAGAACACTTACAAAACTCAGATCTAACGACAACTAACGTTACTCAACTACAAGTAATGAGCACAAAGCGGCGCGCTCTGGGCGGCCCAACTAGTAACCAATTACATGTATACACTAAATAACAAGTAGATAAAGTTACATACATGCAGTGATACTACTTACAGCTAGCTAAGATGGCATCTACTTGTACACACACACATACAAGAAAGTCCATACAGAGAGTTCACAGTCACTTCGTCACACATTGTATTATGCATAACTTGAATTTAGTCCAAGCGAAAAAACATATAAAATTGCACCCCTTCCTTTTTATGTCTCTGTGAAGTCCAATGTAACACAATAAAGTCTTTCTTAAAATTCACTTAGGACATGTATTAAGTTGACCTGTTATTTGAAAACATCCAACTGTTGTATACGCACTACTGTAACAGCTACTTTAAAGTTCAGTGTAATTTTTTGAGCAGAATTAAGCCATGGACATAGGCATGCAAACTGAAATTCATACTCAGTCAGAACATTTTATTCCAACTATTATATTTTCTGTCTACGAGTACACTTCTTTTTGAAAGTAGCCCATGCCTTAGACATTTGCAGCATGGGCAGAAAAAGGTACTAAGTGAATTTTGATCTTGTGCCCACAAACTTCTACTTGTACTACCGTAGATGTGGATTTTTCTACGGGCTTAAAATTTTGCTAATATTGCATATTGAAGAACATTTACAATCTAATTTTGGGGGTTGACACTGTACACATACAATACCTACACAGACAATGGCAGCAAATGACTCCTAAATTTTTGTGATCACAGCCTAAACCTGCTAATTAGCAAAAATATCATCCTAGCAAAAAATCAGCATCTACGGTATTCCGCGAAACATTAATTGTTACGTGCACATGGACCTTATATGACCATCTGGAGTTGCAAGTTTCTAATTCTGATTCTATAGATTCCATTCTGATTCTATAGATTCCAAGATTGACTTCTTGAACATATCTGCTGATAAATTAGTCCAACACTTCCTGGATTGCCTAAATTTGATACTGCGTTTTTAGGCTTTTAGCTTTTCTTTTTAGTTTGATCACCTACAGCTTTTGGCCTGATTAATTGAAGTATCGTGATTACTTTCAATGTTGATTTGTAATCGGCAATGCTGCATGAAGATGTAGGGATGAAAAATTTAGCTAATAATCAGTATGAAGTGGGATGTAGGAATTTACACACTGCATGTACTCGGTCCAACCCACCTCTGTCTAGTTCTCTGCCCATCTAGCCCCATGTTTGCCTAGTCCTATATATATGCCCGTCTAGCTCCTTGTATGCCTAGCACTATGCCAGTCTAGACCTATGAATGTCCATCCTCATTCCCGTCTAGCCCAATGTATACCTAACCCTCTGTATGTCTATACCTATGCCTGTTCAGCCCTATGCAACAAACAACTCTCCTTGTTCCAGTGATTTTTGATTATTGACAATTTTTCATCCCTACATCTTTTATCCATTTTTAAATTGTTTTTGTATGGTTCTTGTCCATGTACTTTTTATTTCTATTTTGAACATACACATAGACCAGCGTATTCTTTACATTTTAACTGGAAAATAACACGAAAAGTTGTCACATGTATAAGTACGATACCATCGGACACGGCCAATTTTGTGGTCAAGCCCAGAAATCTGATTTTCCCAGAACAAATTTCTTCTAAAGATATAAAAGGCACCCCGTGCAAAGTATTGAGTTAGAATGGTGGAAAATTAGGTCGCTATGTCCCTGCTAGCGGTGGCTGTCGTTTTTGAACTAAAAGGCGAGAATAATAATAATAATGGAGGTCCAAAACATACCAGAAGTGAGTTTTGGCGCAAATGCGTTAGGCCCTAATGTACGGGCGGCCATTTTTGTTTTGGCGTCATCCCTACATATGTAGTACTACCATACTACATGATAATAAGAAGCCGGAACGGTGACCTTTTACATTATGTCAACTTTCTGATTTTCAGCAAAAGTAAGACACTTAGAGGCCTTTTATATGCTTTCATCTATCTAAAATTCAGCAAAACGTCAGAATATGGGATTTTTGGAGCTCCAAAACGTACTAGAAATTAGTTTTCATGCAAATACGTTAGGCCCTACTGTATGGGCAGCCATGTTGTTTCGGTGTCATCCCTACATATGTAGTACTACCGTTACGGTACTACATATATATATATATATATATATATATATATATATATATATATATATATATATATATATATATAAATGTATATATATATATATATATATGTATGTATGTATATGTATATATATATATATATAGGTGCATTGTGAAATTCCACATAATACTATACTGCAGGATGTAGGAATTGGCATACAACACTCAGTCCAACAAACAGTGTTTTTTTACTGTGAACTCAGCATTGCAAAATGCCTTCTTAAGACTTGCATGGGGATGTATGCATAGTATATATATTAATAATGCTTTGTGCTTTTGCACCTAACCTCTCATTCGTAACAATCTATCCACATCACCCATCGCTATCATGTGTGCCAAGCACTTGGGTTGAAGCAAAGGCATCTGCTTCAAAACAAAATATATTCTCCTGTGTTTGAAAGATTCCATACATGAATTGAAAAAAAATTAGATGAATTATGCACAAATAGGACTACATATGTTAGCACTCACCTAGAAGAAAGGAACATTGGGATGACTTGCAGTTCACAAGTAAATTTATTACACTCCAGAAGATCTTTCATTAGTGGCGAAAGTCTATTATTGGCTATGTTTTCAATTTTGAATTTTACCTGCATTATAGGAACGGAAGAATTTGCTTATAGACCTTCAATTTCTTCCAAGTATTAGAAATAAAGTGTAAATTAACTTATTAAAGGACAACACTGATATTACCTTAACATTACAATGCACTGAAGGGGCATCTTCAGTCATCATAACCTCAGAGTCTGGTTCAGAATCTGTTTCTGAATCATCCATAATTGCATCATCATCCATTTTGACAACCTCATCCACTATCATGTGGATTACAAAACGAGCACATTTGTCAGATGCAGCTGGATGCAGACAATCACCATAGTTTAGGGATCCCTTTATACACTGTTCTACTTTTTTCAAGTCAATTTCATATCGAGCACATATAAAGTCACCCTTTTGAAAAGGGAAGATATCTTGTCGAGTTTCCAAGAATTCTTTTGTTAGTTCTGATGATATTTCACCATAGGGTTCATAAAACTCCTCCCCAAAGCAATCTTGAGGCACTTGAAATCCACTAAACGTAAGCTTAAAATCAGAGAAGAGGTATGTCTGAGACAGAGTTCCTCGAATGCTATTAACGGCTGCTTCAGCCAATATTAAGTCTTCCCATATTCTACAATAGTGCTTGATGCTTGAATATTGGACTTTAGGTGATCGTGCTACAACTCCACTCGTAAAGCAGGCCTCAGGCTCTTGCATATGCTGGAGGCACACACGAACATCACAATTCAGCTCCAAAATCTGTGGTTTGGGAGTAGCTACATACTCAGTAGTATCTGATCTCAGCCAAACTTTGAGTGTCTGTAACTGAGTAAATTCAAAAGGTGCTTTTAGTATTACAAATAGTACTTCTGGTACATCCCAAGGTTCCATTGCAGTTTCTGTTGATAAATAATCCTTGTTAGTTTTTTCAGCTGACAAATCTTCTAACGTCCTGCTAAGTGGGAGAACTTGGTAACTGTTTGGAAATTCAGACTTCATAAATTCCTTTAAAAAACTTGATAACTTCTTTGCTGATTCCTTAGTGGGGTCTTTAGTAAATTCCAATGCAGCACTCCATTGTTCAAGTGAAACAGAGGCATCCTTCGGCACATATTTAATAGGGTATTTAAACTGCTTGAGATTTCCACTTTCTGAGGAAAGGCTAAATACATGAATCTGTGTTTTGTTCTTCTTCACTTTCTGGTATGAACGATGAGTAAGCACTCGTAATGGACCAGTCACTGATGTAATTCTAAGTGAAACTGGAACTTTATTCAGCTTTGATGACCCAGTTAAGCAAGAGAGTTTGATCTCAGACACAGATGGCATTGTAAGGCCGGGATGATGATATGCTAAGGAGATAATGCCATCACTCAAATGTTTAATCACTGCATCCACACACACACATGAGTTCTGAGCATACATAGCAAGATTCAGAGAGGACAGAGCAATGCTGTAGTTGTTGGCATTGGCTGTAGACATATTACATTTCTGGGCTATTTCAAGGAATTTCTCATGTGACACATTTACAGATTTGTCTGAATCATCCCCAGCAGCTACTTTAAGAAGTGTCTGTGCATGAATGTCAAAAACAGAGTCAAATGGAGAGGTCACTGAAGAGCAGACTGCTTCCTGGGTATAGTGGGCCAACTGTGGAACCTCCTTTGGCCGAGTAAGTTGATCAAGCTGAGACTTAAGCTTGCGATCCTTTCCACTCTTGCTCACTATTTTCTTCACTGCATACTCCTCTCTTGGCACATGGTCACTGATGACAGCATCAAGCACTAACAGATGCACATGATACATAGGTAAACTTAGGAGCTGTTTAGCTAGCAAAAAATCTGGTGATGCGTCTTCCAAAACTGACAGTAGCCTGCTGCAGACATTATGTGCAAGATAAATTCTTTTATCACCAGCACTAGGATGCCTATCAAATTGTATTTGATGATATTGTACTGTAAATTTGGAGAAACTTGAAAAGGCATTTATAATTTCACCTTCACTATGCTCAGACAATGGTGGTTGCACCTTTAGCAAGGTGCGCTTTGGAAAGGACCCTGCCATCTTCTTAGCAGCAGTCCTGTTCATCAAAACCTTAAATTCATTCACCAACTTCCAGGCATCTGGATATGAGTATGAATGTGGCTCCAAATTAGAATAAGCATTGTGGCCTTTCCTGTTGAAATGCAATTTCTCAGCCAATTGGAATAAAACGTGAATCTCATCTTTGAGTGTAGTCACCAATGGAGTAGCCTGAGTTGCATGTGTGCTATGCAAGACGGCTTCCAATTCATCATAATCAACAATGCTTTCACATAAAACACATTTCTCAGTGTAAACTTCACATACATCTTGAGAATAATATTCCCGAGATCCAAGGTCTTCAGCTGGTACAACAAATCTAATTGCAAAACACCTTACAGGATGACTGGAATTGAATGAAGCAGACTCTAGTACTTGCTTGGGGAGAACAGAATGGTAAACTTTCGTACCTTTGCACTCACCAATGTATGATGCTCTGTGCCGGACATGATCATCAAAATCCCATCTGTCATTACATATGTAGTGTGTGATATCAGGTACATAAATACCAATCTTGTGCAGCTGATTCGTAGAGTCTGACTTAGTTTCCACTGAGAATGCTAATTGGCAGTAGCCATTGACACCCTTTATGCCTATAGCATGTGGTGAATCAGATTCTAAGGGTGGTGGCAACCTTTTTACACCCATACTTGCATCATCATCAGGTACCTGATATTGTATAGACAGTATTTTCATACAATAATCAATTGAGCTACCTTTAGGGAAAGCCCCAACAACAGCTCCTATTGGGTTTCGATGATTTGGCGTCCAATAGAGAGGCTGAACAACAAACAAGAGGTTAACAGCTGCAACCAGTGGTACATTATCAGAAATTTTTGGGACACTTCCTTTCTTGAGTGAATTAGGATCAAAACATGAAATGTATTTCTTTGGTTTGCTTAAGTGATCCCGTAAATCCTTTTCAGATATTTCATCTAGAAGTTGCTTTGTTACATGTGGCAAATTTAAGAATTTCGGGGATTTACCATCAACTGAATAGAAGGCTATTACATTGTTCTTATCAGCCTCACACAAAACAGGCTGAATACTGCCTTGATTCAAAATCTGACAAACACGCCCAAATCGTTCACCAGATTTGTTCTTTCCTATTTCTTCAACTTTTACACGAGCCCCTTCAAATGCACACCGACGCTTGTCTGCTTTAACTGTGAACGTCTGCTCATGGCGATTATAGGGTATTGCCACACAGTCTCCATGTGATGTCTGCCACAGCCTACAATCAACAGAATCTTTGTCAATGACTACAGTGCCATGATACTTTATAGGGTCTGGAACCAAAACTTCCTCTCCAGTTTTGTTCTCCCACAATTTCCACCCACTATCATTATGCACCTGCCCCAAAGCTAATCTTATGTTCTTCTTCTTGAATTCCTCATTGTAGGACTGTATGATTGAGTCTCCAGCGTCTGCCTTCAATGATGGCAAGCACATCAAATTTCTGGAAGCTCTATCCAGCATTATCTTTTCAAGAAGATCAAGAGCATGTCTGAATTGAGAACGCTCTTCTGACAATCTCTCTGAAAGAAGGAGAGATTTGTTTTCCGTGCATCTGTGGAGAAATTCCATCCAGCAGTGCTTTGAGTCAGCCAATCTGCTTTCAATTTCTAGAATTCGGAGTGGATTTCCACAAGCTACTACAAGTGAACAGGCTCTAGTAATCATGGTGTTGAAGACTGTTGCCTCACACAAACTCTTTGTTGTCTCTTCTGGAGAGTGCTTGCTGTCAACTGGCTCAGTTGTGCAAATGAATACAGCTTTGTATTCACGACCTGCATTGATACACAAAATACTAATTTAAATTAAACTGCATGGCACTATAAAGTCATGCACACACAGAGAAAATCATTGATTACTCTCACCCAAACAAGCTTATATACATGCACCTTGCATACAGTCATGCACCATAATTAGTCAATACAAGCTACATATCAATACTTATTATGCATCTAAGTGCATGTCAATCCAAGCCAGAATCTATCATAATTATAAACTATTCATGCATGACAAATGTCAACAGGTTATTCCAAACCGTCCAATTCTGATTCGGTCACATGCCACCATGTCTGGATTTTCCCACTGTTTTCATAACATTTCAGCAAAATTGGTAAACAATGCTTGTTTTGATGCCTATCCTCACCAATTTCATTGGGTCCACACAGAATTTGAACAATATTTTGCCTAAATCTCTGGAGAACCAAAACATGTTGATGCACAATTTGACCCCTTTCTGCCATATACTTTCCCTTTGATGTGTGAATATAACAATTACACAGGCAGTTATAAATACTTGAAATGGTGGCAAATTGTTGTTGTTACAGAATTCATGGTTATAAATTGCGAGAAAAAGTGCACTAGAAGCTGAGCTTGCCTTGTTTACTGTTCAAATAAGCTGTGTTTTGGAAGCCCTTCAAAAATAATTGGACAGTTTAAAAAATAACCTGTTTATCATAAGGAAATTGTGTTCTTCATGAAATTCAATTAATTTAAAGAAGTTATGTGCCTTCAGTGTACAAGTTTAACCATCTTGGGATGCTTGTATGCTGCCCCCCCCTGAAAGCTAGCTTATACCATGATTACAGTATATTACATGGATACTGAATTGTGGCATGCAATCACCTATTATAACAACCCACATAAAGTGGTCCAAAATTACCTCATACCACCTGCATTAAAATCAGTTTTGGTCACTGGGGTTCATACCTCCAAGTCCCCTTAGCCAGTGGTACCTTAATAGTAGATAATCCCCTTAA
>CAUJGJ010000376.1:1272500-1302500 GCA_963170055.1 Halisarca cf. caerulea
TATCTATGTTCAAACCAAGTCCAAAGTAGATTGAAAAGCTTAGCGCAAGTACGTGACTGGATAATCTGCAATATGATCACGATTCGTGCATCCCGTAGCTGGAACAAAGATGCCATGGTTTAGTGAAGGATCCCTGTTGTTGAAAGCGAATCCTGCGACTCCGATCTATCTATACTACCTTATTGAACTTTAGGAGTAGGTTTTCAAAGGATTTGCAAAGTCTAAAAGTGTTTATGAAACGTACGGCAGCCTGTAGAATGGATGCGATCGTCAACCGGTATATCGGCATTTGGTCCTCAGATGAGGGATCTGGTGTTCGTTCGAAGAGGTCCGTAGTTCGGCGCTGAGACTCGTGATCATTTGGAAGTCTTTTAGTTGTCCAGAACGAAGCCCATGCCCGAAGAAATTGATTTGATCGGTTGTACTTTCTGGGCCTAAAGGTAACACAAAATGTCATACATAAATATACATATACAGCCACGGAAGTAGTGCTGGAAGGTGTAGGTGTTCTCGATCGCCAACCGTTAGTGTGGGGCTTGCTTAGGCTCGCCCCAATAAGGAACCTGTTGAAATGGAAGGCATAGCGCTCTCAGTTTAAGGAATAGTGGCTATGTGAAGGCATAGCGCTCTACTTTTAAGGGATAGCAGAGCGCTATGCTTGAGTATTGCTGGGGAGAACACTGACATCACTAGGGACCTTACGGACACTTACGGTGAAAGGAAAACAATAGAGGGGCCACCTTCCGTCGGCCAAAAATGGTTACTAACTATACCCTGCTAATATGACATTTATGATATTACATAATAATTGTAACTGTTGTTCTTGATGCATGACAACTAACCATAAGTCTACTTGGCACTATAACACAAATTGTGGCCAAATTTCTTTCTCCCCATTCCACAGTTGGCCAGTTCTCAGCACATTTCTTCACCCATTGAAAGACAGTTGTGATTTCAGTATCACGAGCACTTTTTTCCATACTCTCATGAAAACATTCTGGACACTCCTCCAAAGAAGTACATACAAAGGTTAATGGGCTGTTCATCTCAGGATGCAATTCTTGCTTTGCACATGACTACAAGAAGAAGTATAAATACTAAATTGGTTATTTTACACATGAGACAACAAATTCAGTTATGCAAAAGCATGCATAGGGGATGCTAGTGGCTTAGTGGGCTACTAATGTGACTGCACAGCTAGGTTCTGGGATGCATGGATTGAACTCCAATACCACTGATGGCGTCTTTGGACTTTTTCTCTACACCCCTGCCACCACAAAAGAGACAAGAGTAAAGCCTGCTATAGCCACCAAACTGGTAAATATTTGATATTAAACATTGGCAATTTGCATTAATTTAACATTTAGCATTAATGATTATGTAGTATGTTTGCTGTTTGCATGTGCACTAAAAAGTAGCCATTGCAGTTAAAGTGGGCTCCCACTCTCGATAAGATCAACCAATATTCGATTAAACAATCAATCAAAATCAATGGCAGCAGAATCTGATGCTCCTTGTGGGGCAATAATCATAAAACAAGCGATTCGAGTTTAAAAAACTCATGGGCCGCCTACGGCCCTGGAAACTTGAATCGCTTGGAAATCGTCGTTATTGACTAAAATAATACTTCGAAGAGCTCTTCTGGTCTAAAAGACTCTTCGCTGATAAAATCAGGAGCAAACGAATGAATTTCACCGAAATATAGCCGAAAGATTATGTACCGACTTCACGTCCGCCATGTTGTTGACATATATATATCTAGACATCGTTCCGGACGTTCCGGACACTTCCGGTGAAAGTAAAAATAATATATGGCCGCCTTCCGGTGGCCCAAAAATACAAATTCAATTGCCCTGTTTATACTTCTGTAGATATTAATGTCATGAGACAGGAAGAAGCAAAACAGGGTATATCATAAAACATTGTCATAAAATTAAATACAATGGACTCTCAATATATATAGAATGTACAGATAATCTTAGTGATTCAGAATTCAAACAAATCTCTTCTTGCACATGTGAAGTGTAAGATTAGTCTTCAGTGTATACACATGATCGGCAAACAATAGAATACAGTACAAGATAGCAGACTAGCTGAAGGTGGCAAGTGAATATCGGGAATGCAGAGGAGAAGGTAATATTACACTTAACACATTGTCAATCTAAATAAAATAAAGTCTAACATGGTATTCTAGCAATACCTTACATGCAGATTCATGCAGACATGCAGTCATACCCGCCATGCGTGTTACAATGAACTCTCACATTGACTTACTTGCAATGATGATTCATAGAACAGTCCTCCTGGTAACCTTAAAATTGCTGAATGACAGCGATAATTGGACAGTAGTACAGACTGATAGTGTCTCACAGCTTCAGCCATAGGCATTTTCCTGTATAGGTCATGGAGACGTGTTAAGAGGGAGATCCCCAAACCATATTTCTGTGGTTTATCACCGAGTACTTGTGAGCCAGGACCAACCTACAGAGTTCACATAATGATGAACCAGCCAAACCTGCATGCATGTCTGACAAATTCTGTAAACTATGTAGTCACTATGATATACATACAGCTTGCTGTTCAGAAGTATCTCACCTGCAAATGATCACCAGCAATGATGATTTTAGTAGCTTGATCAGCACAGGCAAAAGCAGCAACAGTTTCTGGTTCTCGTGCTTGTGCACCTTCATCAATGAAGATGTGAGTGAACTTCCCAATGTCTCCAGCTACTCTTGAAAATGATTGCGAAACAATGAAAGTTGTGATGACTAGATTGCAGGCTTTCAAGGATTTCGTCGATAATGCGTCTGAGATTGTTTTAGTGTATCTACCCATCCTGTGTTTATCCTTCTGAGAATCACTCACTATTCTTACCATGTGAATTACATCAGACTGCTTTATACAAGAAAAATACTTGTCAACATATTGATTAGCTGTTTGCACATGATGCGTAGCAATAAGAATCTTCATCTTGTTTGGTGCATCATGGAGCAGCTTCCATGCAGCGGCTGCAATCAGTCTAGTTTTTCCAGTACCAAAAGGACCAACTATCAAAAAGGGAGCCATTGATGAACTCGGAAGATTCATAATTTTCTGAAAAGCTGCACGTTTGTAGTCATCATCCAACTCAAGTGATGTTGGCAACAAATTATCAGCACTTTTTACAATATTAGAATATTTTGGAAAATTGTTTTGACTACTAGGAAGAACTTTTGATACAATCTGTTGAGGAAGGTTTTCCATTGCTTGCCGAAGTTTTCGAAAATACCATTCTTTAAGCTGAAATGTGACTTGCACACACACATGTAATCTAGTGAAAGTTTTTGGTATAGCCTGGTCTACACTACAGTCCACAAGCAAATAAGACTTTCTGTCAGGAGAATGTTCCTCTTTGTTGACACCACACAAACGTCCTGTTACTTCTCCCCATTTAAAATGTATAGCAGCTTCATTTGCGGACTGATACACTATGTCAGCATTGGTTTCATTCATTTCTATAGAAGCTGTCACAGTGGTTCCATCCAAGCTGCATGTCACGGTGTACTGGTGATTGTACCTATAGTATGGACCCAATTGACAATGCACGGTGAACAGCAGTGTTTATATATACATTTTCCATGCATATACATTATTATTCTACAAACTACATGCATTACTATACAAATGCAACTGAAGGAGAAATTCAATGCTGTTACTGTCATTTGCATATAAGCATGCAATGGCGGTATAGGTCAAAGAACTATACAACTCCTTGATATCATAGTCATGCTAACTAATCAGTACTTGGCATTAATCCATAGGCATTTGATGGAGATGTCTGCATCCAGTGCATGGATTCAGATTTTCCTATCCCGTTATGGGAGGTTTCCAAGGAACATTCAATACAATTATACAGCCCAGGTATACTGCAAGGGAGGACCTTAGAGCATATTCGCACAACAGCGAAGTTTCAACTGATTACTGTCACAGTGGTTACTACATTCTATTTATGATCAAGCCATCTTGTAGAAGGAACTTAAATTGCCACATATATTGTTCTTATAGTGCTTTTCTATAAAGTATTTTCATCTTAATATCATTAACACTTCTATATAATACTCTCACTTTTCAGTTTAATTCAATTAAACAAAGCAATTAAGATTCATGTCACTATATGTTATACAATTACACAAGTCAGGGAACTTAGCTATAGCTTCCTTGCGTCCCAAATTGAAAATTTGTATAACAGTTGTAAGCACATGCACCTACAACACATGCATTGTGCACGACACAAGCAATGGATTCCAATCCACTCAAAAATGAAAATTATCAAACATACCCAGATAGAACTAAGTTCACAGATATAGTTCTTACTTTCTGAGCTTCTCCCAGTGTATAACCTCTTCTAGATCTAGCAGCATATTGAAATATTTCTTGTACCTAGATTTATCAAGAGGCAAATCACTGTGTTCTTCCACTTGCATTAGATAATTTCGATCCAGTGACAAGAAACGGTCCTGCATGCATTAAGATAGTATACATTGATTTGTCATCAACAGCTGCATGATGAGATCTGCTCTGGATGCAATCGCAGACGAAGTGAGGGAATTGGATATTAAGTGATGCAATATTATCGCATACAATAGGGTTATTGCATGGAAAACTTCAATGGAATCCCCTAACCAGGAAAGGGCAACATACAGCCACCTCCTACCTCCCTAACAGAACCAATGTTTGTGAAAGTCTATAGCTATAAAGCAATCCAATCTAGCCTAGCCTATATAGTCAGTCTGGATAGGATCGAGGTCTTAAAACTTCTGCAGTATAGACCATGCAAGTGGTCAATTAAGTGTAGGGCAACCAAATCTAGCCAAGACTTCCTAGTTAGTCTATATTGTGGGGGAAAATGGCCAAAATGCATGAGGAAGAGTGGACTTCCATTGGGATTGAATCGGTAACCTAGCTTCAGCTTGATACGCTAATGCTCTATACCTTAATCTAGGAAGCTCATCCAGTAGGGAAGGCCACAAATCACTCTTATACATAAAAAGGTATTCCTTACCATATAGCTGTACAACTGAACTAAGTTGATTGAACTATATCTAAGTGGGCAGGTCAATGCTATGGGAATATTTTTAATGGAATCCACTACAGTGAGGAAAGGGTGAGTAAATGAGGAGTCATGCCTTCCGTGCATGGCTTTGCATGGGTGGGCTTCCTAGCTCTGAAAGCAGAGTATATCAGTGTCCAAAGCTGAAAGTGGTCAAATGCATAATATGATATTTTGTATGATTTTTGGTGAATAGTACATATAGTAAAAAAGTGCAGTGTAGTGAAATATTCAGTATAACCTCACCGAAGCTATTATGTTGGATGCTTCCAAGTGAGGCATTGTTGCAGAATGGAATTCAAACTGAAGGTTGCAAGAAAAAGCAAAATTCAATGAAAATAAATGTATATTGATAGTCTAAGAAGGAACACTCATTACAAAATACAGTAAACTGTATAGGTCCTGTATGCACATATGAAAAATAAACATACATTTGATTTTACCACATCCCGGGAAAGATCCAGGCACCTCCATATGCGTGCCTCTTGCTCACTGTGTGGATAGCAACAAGTTGTCCAGCTCGTTCCCTTGTCACACTCTAAGACACTGTGTGTATATTGGAACTTAGCAGTGGGTGGAGGTCTGTGCAAGTGGATGAAATCATGCCCCACCGCATCCACAAGCACAACTCTCTTGTGAGCTGCGGAATGGTTGTCAGATAAGCACTGCTTCTGACACAGGCCACTCTGGAGTATTTTATCCCATCTACACTCAGTACATATGGTACCTGCAGCTCTTTTTTCTGCATGACATCGTGGAAATAGTACAAATTTTAAACCCTTATCACATCATGTTAAGTGCACCAAACACATACCATTCCAAACTTCAAGTTCTTCTTGGCTATGAGGATGGGCACACAATTCATCCAAAGGGCAATTGGGGAGATGTTGACAAATAACCAGTTTAAAATTTCTTCTTCTGCTTAAATGATACCTTGGTCGAATAGGAGTTAGCATTTCTGGACAGTTGTATGCACTTGTCATTGAAACCTGCAGTATAGAAATGAATGTGACTCCCGGCCCCTGTGGCCCCAATGGAACTCATTGACAAAATAAAATACTCAAAGAAGTGGTACAGTTCATCAAGTACGGTGGCACTGTCCAGATTATTGAGGTGTCCTAGCTCATGTCAGGGGGTGCATGGAGATGTACTGTGGCTTATTATTGTGAAGATTTGGTTCCAGTTGTATGTGTCCACATTAGAGAGGTGTCCTCAATTCAGGGGGCTGGGGTTCCACTGTAATCATTAAGTTCATCAATTTACGTCTATAACATTGTGACATGCATGAAGGTTGTACAGACATACTGTATATTCCCTGATTTTGGCACCTGACCAAACAGAGTCAGGTTACACTTTAATTTTTGCCGAAAAAAATAGAGTTCCTAATTTTCAGTCTTTGACTCTAATTGTCAGCTATTTAACTAGTTCGATACTTATAGGTCTGTTTACCTCACTCTTTGCATGTTCAATGTCATTTGAAATCTATTGAGGTATGGGGTGTTGGCAAAAGTTTGAATGTTTTGTTTGAGTTCCTTGCTTAAAATTGGTAAAATAACAGAGCGAATTTAGACATTAATACCTTCTAGTAAGTCATATTCACCAAATTCACATTTAAAAAAGAGTGAAGTATCAATATCAGCCTCCCACTGGTAAATTTATGCATGATAATCATGAAAGAAAGCACTGTGATAATACATACACATACACCCACACCCACACACATACACACACACAGGCCTGTAGCCAGGTTGAATTATGGGGGGGGGGTTCTTTTGGACCAAAGTGGAACTCTTCGCTACGTAAATGGCCATCGTGGTTGATTACGTTTTGCTGGACAGACAATCTGAGATTAAAGTATTTGGATACTAGCTTTATTTTAGGGATTGATGGAGTATATAGATAAATCTAAAAGTAATAGTTATAGTAAGTTTTCATGAAATAAGGCTAGAATGTCTCTTTTATTTTCAGTGTTGTTATAGCCAGGTGGAACTGGCTTCTAAGCGGGGGGTGCAGACCCCTGGCTACGGACCTGACACACATACACACCTTTCGATGAGAAGGGTCTTTACAATAGTTGCTGCTTAATACCTCCTTGTTGATGCCATCCAAGCAAACCATACACACAAAGCACAAATTTGAGGGATGGGTTGCTGCTTTGCTGCGAACTGCATCAGTACAAAAGTTATACTTATATATATACTATACATGTTATATATCATGTATGTAAACAGATTACAGTAACTAATAATAGTATGCATGCCATTGGGTAGGTTCAAGTGAAAAATAACTTGAAGTGTGCAGATATTCTGCCCAAACACACAGTTTGCACATTATGGCACTGAGGGAAATGAGCTGCGTGTTTTTCTATGACAATCTTCTCGGCCAAAATCGTACCAATATAAGGATTATTCAGCCAAGTGTCATATGTAAGTCTTGCCAATGGCTCTTTAAATCATAAACAGACTTCACATGTAATCACTAAATTAAAGCCCCAGAAAACTAAATGATTTTGCCGAAAGAAACCTTAGCAAAGGAAAATTTACAAGTTGCTGAGAACCAGTGTTACATGTGGTTGACATTGTGAAAACAGGTTGCCGTAGAAGAGAGAAAGAGAGATGAAAGGTAAGATGGAACAGTGGCAAAATGCTACAATGTAAATTTTGTGCCAAGTGAAGAATCTAGCATGTGGTGTAACAGTTGTAAAGTCGTTAATCATGATTGCAATTCTTTGCATTGCTGTAGTGGAACTGTAACCATTAGTTGTATAATGTCATGCAAGTGAAAAACAAGAGAACCAGCATGAGACAAGACAGGAGACAGGTGGACAGAGATAGGTGGACAGGGACACACATGGTCGATCATTGTGTGCATGTGTGTACAGTACAATTAAACACAGGGGTTAATACAAATTTAAAGGTATAAAGTACTGTCCACCACACTACACCCCTTCCCCAGTAACAGGGTGAACGATGGAGCGAGGTGGTGTGTAGGCAGCGAGGAGCTGTGCGTTGGTGTACGGGTATCCAGTGATGTGATGTTGTTGATGCGTGTGTTGTCAGTGCACTACGAAAGCTGAAGGAGAGTCAAGCAAGTCTTATGCAGCAGATCGTAATAGCCTTCTCACTAGTGGAGAGTGTCTGTATCGTGTAGGAGCAACCTTCGTGGTGATGCAGGCATGAGGAAGTCGTTGCGGAGCCAAAATGAGGCGAGCTGTGCCAAAGTGAAGCAACTGAGGCCACCTGTACTGAAATGAGGCGACTGAGGCTGGACTGAAGACATACCTGAGTGAGGCGAGGTGTGGCATGGCCGGGATGAGCCAAAGTGAGGCAAGTCTGGACCGAGGAATAGCCAAAGATGAGCTCGAGAAGAGGCACTGGCCAGTGAAAACCATGAAGGTACCACTCAAGTTGCAGAAGGAGGAGGAGGAGGACGTCCGCAGGTGCATGGTAGTAGAGCGTACGGTGAGGTCTCGGTCTGTTACAATGGTACTGGTTGGAAGAGGAATGCCGTTTAAGTTGCGTGTTCTGTGGTCGAAGCGATCATTGTCCGGGGTCACCAATATGGTGTATGTGAGGTTCAAAGGGGAACTGTAACCATTAGTTGCATAATGTCATGCAATCGAATAACAAGAGAACCAGCACGAGACAAAACAGGAGACAGGTGGACTGGAACTCACGTAATCTATAGTTGTGCGCATGTGTGTGAAGTACAATTGGTTAAACACAGCAGTTAATACCAATCTAAAGGCCTAATGTACTGTCCACCACATATAGTCTTTGCTACTAAGCAAATTTCTTCCAAATGTACTGAAAAAGCACCCCTTGATCAAAATGGGTTAGAATGATGCTATAACTAATACGATATGTCATATCCAATGACTGCTACCCACAGGCTAATTATTACAGTAATTATTAATTACAAGGCTCATAATTATAGACCATGTAAAAATGGAAAAGGAATATAGGAGTGATTGCCAAATTCACAAAAAAAAACAGAAACAAGGAGGGAAGTTTTTTGCTGTATTTACAGGGCTAGATGGGCATATAGGAACAGACAAGCATAAAATTGCCAAAGAGAAAGACAAGCATAATATTGATAGGGCTAGACGGACATAGGGTTAGGCTTAGATGAGGCTAGATGGCCATATAGAGCTATATAGCTATATAAGTAGGCTGTATGTTTTTTGGTGGTTGCCTAAAGGCCGAGCACAACTGGTCTGAGAATATTAATTCCAGAAGTTGTAGCTAATGATTAGCATTATGCATTGCATAAAATGCCCCTTTGACAAAGCATTTGACAAATTGAATGTACAGTTCTAATTTAATACTTACATGCTGCTCCCTTACTCCTTGAATGTTTGACTACATCTGGCTCAAATTCATTAACAAGGTGTAATGGGACTCCAATATTCGGTGACAGTGCATATTCTATAAGCAATAAAGAGTGGCAACAGGGAGTGGCTGTAAATTGCAAAAAGGATGCGAGTTTTAGAAGAGTATGGGAGTATACCTTGTGCTACAGTTTGCAGCTGTATTTCATGAGCCGAGTCTTGAGCTGTGGAGACAATAGAATCTTGGTCATCATGCTGAGTGTCAGAAATAGGTGACAAAACTTCATGAGATTGGACTTCTCTATGTGGGTACTTCTTATAAAATTGTTTGCTCCCTGCATGGATGTGAGTGTACAGAAATATTGTAGTATACCCACACTTCCTAGTGAAAAAATACATATTATGAAGTACATTAGTGCTCAATATATATGATTAACACCGAAAAGACATGGCTGCCATATATTAGTGCAAATTTATTTTCATCCGCAAACTACCGCAACAATACAGTACGGTTAGAAGTATTTCGAAGTGGCAATTGGTACATTTTGACCATAGATAATTCATCTATGTTTTGTACCTACAAGATAAAGTAGTTAAAAGCCTTCGTAGGCCAATCTCTTTCAAAGAACTTCAAAGTGTAGACAGTGAGGTTTGGCTCCACAACACCATTGGAATTTAAAATGATTCTTCTTCTTATTCTTATTCATCCCACTTTTTTTAACTAAGCTACATACAGGTCACCAGGAAGGGTTCAGAGGTCTCATCTTTCACCAGTGAGTTCTGATTGCCGGTTAGCATGAAGTGCCGTTTGTAGGTTTCCAAGCATCATTATCTAAAGTGAGAAAATTTTTAATAGGCAAATCCCATACATTCACCGGATCTGCCATTTTTGGATAAGTGGAATGGCCACGTTTGACTATAGGCTTATGCATACATTGGATAATCGTCCACTTTAGTGCTCTTTTGATCGAGCTTTTGCTTCCAGTTGGATACATGGATTTTAGTCAACTAGATATAGGTTCAGTTTCTTTATCTTACAAGATTTGATGGTGTTCCTCATGTAACTGCAGTAGAAACCTTCTGTAACAGCCTCTATTTGAGCAACTTTGTTTTAAAGGAACAACCTCAGTGACACGAAAAAGGGTACATAAAAACCATTTAGGATGGTAAAAGCATGTAGGATTAACACAGCACTGTGCAAGAAGGCTTTATCAAAAAAGCATCCTCCATGCAAAAACACATGCACTGAATTAAAACAAGTTGTGAAACAGGCACAGGACCGGTGGGCCTAGGACTAGTTTAGCATAGGGCTACATGCATGAGGCTAGATGGATATAGGGCTAGATGCACAGAGTTTAGTTGCATGTGGATTGGGTGTACTGTGCAAATTTCTACATTTCTATACATTATGCAGGATGTAGGAGTTTGTAATGTTTGTATAACATGCACTCACCCTAACGATTTGGTATTTCATATACCATACAGCCCTCGCACCTATATCTTTTAGCTACAGTAACACAATTATGCTAAAGTATTACATTTTCATGTAATTCATCACTCAGTCTGACAAATTTCATACCGTATTTCCTCTAAACATTCATCCATCGAAAGTTTTGTCACCGTTTGTAAAAGTGCCAAAATCCATCTATAGACGACAAAATTGGTATCGATTTGTGTCAGAGTCATTTGTTATACCAGCATTGAAAGCATGTTAGCAGACCCAATGTCCTGGAGTGCCAGAAACAAAGTTTCCATCATTGTTGTTGGATAACAACACATGCAGCCATTCACCAACACACTGCCATTCAGTGTTATTGTGACCCAAAACGCCATCGATCTGCAGAAACTCTGAGGAGCTCTTTAGTTATATTTAAGTTACCTTTTTTCGTATTATACGATGTCCACGCATCTAGCAGCTATACTTTCAGTGCTCAATGAGCGACCATTTTGTTATTCAAATTTTTCAACACCCACCTCTAATGTCTCAACACACAGAGATAGGTAGTGCATTTTGCTTCTTAGTCACCAATCTGGTGAAATTGCATGGGTAATTTCATCACATGATGAATATTTAGAGGAAATATGGTAATATGCTTACATGGGGAATGAGGGCCAAGCCTAATGTAGCTGCTGCCTTGAGTGGCTTCTTGGATGCTTTGAGGGTCTGGTAGTTCAGATTCTGAACCAGGGCCTCTAATTCTCTTTACAGTAACTGTTCTTTCTGAGTCATCTTCTTCCATCCCAAGTAATACAGGAAGTGCTTTGTTATCTACTCCCAGCTGCTGAGAGCTCTGGCTTTCAATTCCTATGGCAGTGTAATATGGTGGCGCAGTCTCGGATTGAACTGAAGGTATTCTGATTCCAGTATCTACAGAATAAATAATTATTAAAAAGACAAAAACTTGTCGCTCACACAATATATACCTGAATATTCTGTGGAAGGTTTTAACTTTCCAAACAGCAGTATACATAGCACGCAAGGACTGCATGTATGCATATTAGTAATGCACGCATGTAGGTATTAGAATTTTCATTTCAAAATTAAATTTGACATGGAAAAATGCACCTCATTATGTTAAATGCCATGCACATACAGCTACACAAGGTACCACATCATGGCATGCTGAGCCTACATGTAATTAAACGGAAGCAAATAGAAGAAGGCAATTAATTCTATTGATGAAGGTATGATTGCTTGTGGAGTATGTCCAGATTAGGCCACAAAAAGTAAATAATAATTATGTTTCTGATGTGGACCCTCTTTGAATATTGACCAGGCCACCAGGGTTTTTATTTTTAACATTATTTTTTTCAATCTAGTCAAAGGCATTCATGTAACTGTAAACAGATCCTATAGAAATGTGATGTTAACAAGAATGTCTGTATGAAACGAGACAGCCACAAGTCCCGCAACAACACAATGGCTGCGCATGCATCCGATACTGAATGCACATGTTCACTTGTCAATGACAGTTCTGCAATATTTTGGTCATGTAGGTTTTAACCCAGCATGCACACTGATTCTCTTCTTTTTTTTTCTTTTCACCCCACATTTTTGACCATGCAGGAGGGGATCAGAAACATAATCTAAAAGTTAAGTTTGCATGGCCTCATGCATATAGTTATATACAGTGCTGGTAGAGATAAAAAGCTATAATTTTTCAGCATCTATAACAATTACTCATGCAATAATCTTGTGATGTGGGTTGCTATTCAGGTGCATAGATACAAATAGTCAAATCAGTGTGTAGTAACAGTTGTTTTTACCAATCTCACCATACAAGAGGAATGGCGAAATAATAACATGCATGGCAGAAGCCAGCAGATACTTCACTATGCGTAATAAGTAATGTGTAAAAGCATAGATATTCTATACTACGTACCCGGGATTGTAATCTTACTATTACGTACTTTTGACCCAGTATTATCATGTGTAGTGTGTGTATAAATTCATTGATTACATCACACTTGCGTAACCAGCTATGTTATCGCTCCGCGTTCACCTCGAAAAAAGGCTTTGCCTATTAGAGCTTAGAATGTGACATGGGACATATTTTCTTGCTTCTGAACATATCACTTGGCAAAGTGAAGACTAAGCATCACAACCAAATCGTTCTTTTCTTCCACAGTACATTGCATGTAAAATACAATAAGGTACAAAATGGTTACAAAAATGATAAATATGAAATTGGTGTCACAATTTTCCAAAAAAAACTACATGATAAAGACTAACGTGAGTCTATTCCACGTGATCCTACTGTTCTTGTGCGTGCATTGGTAATAGTCTTACGTCTGAGAACCCTTCCTGTGGCACATGAGCATCGTTCAAAGGCTGAAAATAGCCCTATTCCATACCCTTCTGTGGTGTTAGGACTATCTAATCCGTTGACTGTTCGATCGTCTCCGTTTTTTCAGCGACAGGCGAAAATTGGCAGATTGCATTGGGCCACTATTTTAACCTTGGATATCTGTGGTAATCTAGTTATACGGAGATAAGTTTCGGCCAAATCGCTTCTGTAAGGACGTGACGCTAACCACAACAAAGGCGCATTGTTATCATAAGACTATGCATATAATTATCGACACCGGAAACGATAACACACATGGTCACAACGCATGACGGGGAGATTCCAATCCCGGGTACGTAGTATAGAATATCTATGGTAAAATGCATGTAAAAAGTATGTCACCATTTAGCATGTGACCCAAGTATTTCATTTTTGATACATATAAAGAGTCAGGAAAACCTTCTTATAGCTATATACTTCAACATTGGTATGAGACATTCAAAACATAATCTTTGAGGAGTTCACATGTTTGCCTACTATAGCAAAGTCCTCGTACTATAATATTCTAAAGCTCATACAAATTGAGAACAAACATTGTAACAAAACTAATTTAAAAGATGCAATGCATTATGGGTATGTTATTTACCGAGGCATGTACGTATACTGCAGGTTTTGTACTCACTTACATACCAGCAATTAATTCTTCATGCATTCTGATCTGAGGGGGTTCCTGTGGAAGTGAACTATGGTAGTCACCTCCCTTCTTGCGTTTGTCGTCCTTCATTGTGAGTGAAGATGTGGAATCAAGTTTGAGGGGTGTTTCTGGTAGCCCCTGCAATTCACTTTTCATAGGAGAGGGTCCAGCAACATCACGCAAAGGTCTGCTTACAGGATCTGCAGGTCAATTAAGTAGGGCCTGGGTACATGACCATGATAAATTTAAAAATAATTCACTTTCATATAGTCGAATACTGTATGGCAGGAAAGTTTCACAGGACAAAGATGTTACAGATCATTCCTGCATATCACAAATTTTACGAATCTGTGGATCTTGTCAGTTATGTGCAACGTCAGATATATCAGTTTCTTTCAAGGTGGCTACTGATGAACCAGTTTTTTGATATTCATGCGGTCTAAGATCGGAGGTTATGTTTAAAGAGGAAAATTTGGGAAGCTCCCATTGGTGAGACACTGTTGAATTTTTTGAGAAATTTTTTTTGTTTCTCGAATGGTAACCAATTCACAAAATTCGTGCAACTTCTTGTCTGCAAAACTTTCCCACCACACAGTGTACATATATTATATCCTATACACAATCCCACACAGCTATACGATGCATACCTGTTCTATGAGATACCAGCTGTAGTACAGACTCTGACTGCTTGATCAGTGGAAAGTATGCCCCGGCAATGAGCTTCTGTAAAACAGAATATTATAGTGATAAATATCAGAATACAGTCACTTCCATTAAATAACATGCTTAATAGATTATCAAATTAAATGCAAATCACATGCATGTCTGCATTTAATACACATGTAAGCATGATTTGTTGCATTACTTGTGCTTTCATATTGACATTTGTCTCCACTGTAGTCTCCACAAGGGCTTGGAATTGACGCGAGAAATTCTACAATTATATAATTAATAGATATGGAATACATTAATATGTTAAATGATATGCAATTATGTATATAAAGCAACTGTTACAGTTACAGCTACACATATAATATGCATACATGTCAAGTCAAAGAAATGTAACAAAGCCGACTCTGCATGTATATGTATCAACTAACCTCAGTGTACCTGATTAAATCTTGTCTTTGGTGTAATGCCTTTTCAATGAAATATGGTAGGTGGTTCCCCCTCAGGTACAATTGAAACACCCCTTCAATTTCTATCTTTATTATGTAGTGCTCCTTGAGCCTCCAGAACATTGTCTTGGCCATCTCCATTATATGTATAGCCTTCCTGTAAGATATGTCCAATGCCCAAAGGATACGTGTGCTTTCAGTTGACGATGCCTTCAGAAATTGGAAAGCCTCAAGGGGTATATGAAATATCCGGGAAAGAAATTCTTGCTCTTTGAGTAGGTCAGCTACAGAAAATTTCTCAAAGTCTTTCTCATATGTTACTCCCTGTACCACATTTGTCCCAATATTCCATTTAAGTGACTGTAAGTTCTGCTGCGGTATGTACATTAGGAGTATAGAGGTTGCAAACTTTCGCAAGTGATTATGATAATATGAATCCAAATACTGAAATGCCTTTTTCCTGGATTTTCTGTCAGGTATAGCATCTATTAAATGTATTAGTATACTGGTATTAAGCCAACAGTCTTCAATTTGGAGCTTATCAAATATTTTCTTTACAGTCTCTGCTTCATCTATGTCTTCAATCTCAAGACGAATATATGGCCATTTCTCACTTTTCTGATGGTCTCGTAAAGTAGGTCTTAGGTCATCAATATATTCATTTAAAGCAGATGCAACTCGTGAGACAATTCTATGAAAGCGATGCTTTAGTAAACGATCTGGGGGATCACTTTGCAATAAACGTTTACTAAATTGCTGAGGTCCGTCAGAACCCTTGTCTAGATCTAGAGCCATTATTCTACGAGATTTGAAATTTTCAGATAGACTGCTCTCTTCTGATATACCGACATCCAAATCACTCATGCTAGATTGTACAGAGGAAGGCTGACTTTCCAAGTTTCCTTTGATAGTCACAGTTCTTTCAGACGTCTGTGTAAAGGTATGTGGTTGATATATAATAATTTATGCTAATATTATTATAATAATTATATAATACAAACACATACATACATAATTTACAACCATTCAATGAAATTTAATCACACTGAATGAGGTTAATTTCATCATATTAATGATTAATTGGTAGCACACTTGTGAGTGCTCAAGCCTGTGCAAGTTATTATGTGAAAATTAGGGATCAAGAGATTCCTGTACATGCATGTGTAGACTAAATGACATTCACCCAATAAAGTGTGCAAGCATACATGAGGTCGTATAATAGAGTAGTTTTTCCCTCCCCCTAGCTCTCTTTCTCTTATCTCATGTTTTTCTACAACCCATGTTCATCCATATGGCCAAAGAGATGGCAACTATATACATGCAGGAACCCTCGTAAACACAATCAAAGTACATTTCCACATAGATCCTGTACCTACATGTAGCACGTCACCATGCATGCATGCAGTCCCCCAAGCAAGTACAGACTCAGTGGGAGGTACATGCTAGCAAGGTTGGTGACACACCCAGTACACCCCTCACACAGTGGCATGCACTCACAAAGTGCACAGGCAGTCACATGCACAGCAGCCCTCACGCATGGTGGCACACACCCACGTAACAGCACACAGGTAGCACACATGCAGAAGCACGCAGGTAGCATCCCTTGTACGGTGGCATACATGGTCTGGCGTTGCCGACCCGATTCTCGCTCGGCCTTTCTCGGGGACTGACGTCACCGGGCGAGCGAGAATGGGTCTGGCGAAACTCATCATTCGTAAGGCTGCACTGGGGGCGGAGTCAAAAGATGAAATTGAGCTTCCAATGCGCAGGTGTTATGACAACTTGTTTACAGAAGTTGGCCGAAGCGATGTCAACGGAGGATATTTCTATGCTTCTATGGACTCGGTGTTGTTTACTCCGACAGCTTGCAGCAGCTCTAAGTAAGTCGAAAAGTTCTTTAGTTGTCTTGGACCCATCTTTCCAAAGAATGGCATCTTGTACGCCCAACATCAATGAAAAGATCCTCGGATAGTGACTCGCATGGCCGCCAATCTAACATTACCTGCCTAATTGCCAATTGTTATCCTCAGAGATCTCAAGAACTTCGTTTAGGACCTTTACTCCAACGTCTCCCAGGAGCAGACTAAATCAAAGGTGTAGCCGGGGAATATACAACCTTACTAACGTTCGTGGGCAGCTTGGATAGGGCGAATATTCGTTGGGGGGCAGCACAGAAGGCCTGATGACACAAAACGGGACGTTCGATTGGCGGCCGAGTCTCCATTGAGGATCTTTTTGTTGACGTCGGGCGTACAACCTATCCTTCGACAAAGAAGACACCTGTCTAGAGAAAGATGTGCCCAAGACAACTAAAGAATTCTTCGAGTTACATAGAGCATTCTGCCGGAGTAAAGGTTGTCCAAACAACACCGAGTTTCCGTGTGATTTTTCAGTACGTATCTAAACTGGAACTCTGCTGGAACAGTACATCTGACAGTGTCTAGGATCGTTTATTACGCAACTTGATTGCTTTATTTTGCTGTCAACTAATGAATCAAAGTATTATTGCATCATCAATTAACCTTTAGCAAGCGTCGGGGTCAGAGCCCGACATGCAGCCTTACGAATGATGAGTTTCGCCAGACCCATTCTCGCTCGCCCGGTGACGTCGAGAATCGGGTCGGCAACGCCAGACTACATGTAACAGCACAGACTCTAAGGCAGTACCCCTAGCAAGGTGGCACACACACAGCAGCACAAAGTCAGCAGTATTCGTACACCACCATGCACATCTGCAATGGTAATATAGTATTAAATATCCGTATATTGGGCTTTATACTGGCCTCTTATTTGCCCTTGCTCCCACCTTCTCCCACCCTTGCCTCTCTTTAGCACCCATGTTTAAAACTAGCCCCTTTAAAGACTTCACCAAAGCAAATCACAAGACTTACCTTAAGGCTACAAATGTTAGCGGGTACTAACTTTAGCGAAATTAGCGAGGAGCCTCAAATTCGCTAACTTAAGTGCCCGCTAACAATTATACCCGCCAATAAATGTACCCGCTAAAATTTTGTATTGTACAATTCTATGGATGTGCTGTACACGGCACGGGAGAAAATGGCGGCTCCGAACAGAAGTAAAATCTACACAAAGACAGCGAAATAAATGGCAAACAGTGAACCAAATACATGTAAAGTTTAAAAGAATCATTGGATTGTAACATATATTCGTTTTAATCATTTTCGATTTAAATTTACCCAAAAGCGATAGCGATTTCTTCAAGCTGTACGCCGACAAGATCAATCTTCCAACCGTATCTACAAGCTTAAGTTTTCTGATCTCAGTGTTTTGTTTCTGCAGCTTTCTATTGCAACAGTACAGTACTGTATATAAAGATTAGAAATTGTGATTTAGAAAAGAATTGGGAAAAGATTGAGTACCCAGCATTGGTTATGGTAACATTTCCAAAATCGCTAACTAGAGATTTTGTACAAAAATGCTATTAAATCGCTAAAATAAATACCCGCTAAATATTGGCTATCGAAAAACGCTAAAATTAGTACCCGCTAACATTTGTAGCCTTAAGGTAGTATGTACATACACACTCACACAAACCCAAACCAAACTCCCAAGGCAAAATACACCCATGACAGCAATATGAGCCAGGTTTTTCTATATATACTAGTACAGTGAAACACTCTAAATATAGCACAATATAAAGCCAATATATTTCATTGCAGAAAATGGAATATTTTGGATATATAGGAATACTTTTTGCCGGTCCGAGGGGTATGCTATTAAGAGTGTTTCACTGTAATATACAGAGCAAGTTGGCACACTCAGCTATAGTGTCTCTTTCCCTCAACCCCTGCATGGCCCAACATGACCATTCCTCAACCCATGCAGGATATCACCTCCTGCACCTACAACACAGCCAGCTCCATCATTTGCACAAACCTCCAATGCTATTCCAAAATTAGACCTGGCAGAGCTCTTCCACCCCCCCCCCCCCCTCCCCAGTCTGTCACACAACACCTGGTACTGTGAGACTATTAAAGCTGGCAGATTCAAGGAACTGGGAGACCTCCTACCTGAGGCCTTGTAGGAAGTGTAGTTTGATTGACAGACAAAAGGCAAGATAGTAGCTAGATTGAGTGGCACCACCACTTTCATACCCCTTGGACTGGATGGTGGCACTCATCACATATTGATGATGGTGTTACACTTCAGTACAAAGCATGCATTTGACCTGGTAGTTAATGCATCCATAGTGTCCTAGTGTACTAGCTCCGGCCTTTGTGATGACAGAGGCCAGATGCAGTATGGCTGCACTTTCTGCCAGGCAGATGTGGATGGTCAATCCCAGGTACTAAGGAGCCATAGGGAGCAAGATATCTGGCTATAACAGTCGCCCTCGACCCAGACCCTCTGTCTACCACCAACTCACCCCTGCCTACAGGCACCCATCCACCCGGCAAAACTAGGAGGAGATCCTATCATACTCCTATGGAATGCAACACGGTGCAGCTAGCTACCCAGCATGCTGCTTCCACCATGCCTGCACCACATTCGTGGATTATAACCATCGATCCTAGGACTGTCCCCAACAGCCCAGCGAGCCCTGACACTAACAAAGCCCAGCTCATCCAGCTTCCAGCAGGCCCTTAGGTGGACAGTATCCCATGTAAGCACAGTAAACATCCTTGCTTATAATCCTATATGATCGTCGTACCTTTGTGTTATTAGTCCTTTGTCTTTCTTTCTCATTATTAATCTTTTCATAACTTTGTAAGTGGATAGTGGCAATCCCACCAGATCCACACTCCCCCCCCCCCCCCAGCCCTTCCCAGCATCCACCTCAAACATCATGGCTATAGACTCTCCTGGGTACTGAAACACTTCTCCAGGCTACAGCATCCACCAATCCCATGTAATGTATCCTGCTATGTAATCATTGCAGCATTAAGCTGTAAACAGGCATATGCACCACACTATAGGTCTACACACATGGCCTCAGTGGGTGTGCAAGCCCCTTTATTGGGGATGCAAGGACCCACTAGCCAGTCTTAGGCAGAAGATTGCGTATTACATGTAGCAATGGAATTTAACTTCCGATAGTGGATTCTCTGTACACAGTATAACAAACCTCTCTACGAAGGACACAACTCACAGTGCATAGTGAGGCAAACAACTTGAAATTCAAGTTGTTTATTTATGTGGGTAAAGTATATTGCCCATGGTTTGTCAGTAGACATGTTTTCGTTAGGAGCTGTGGAGAACGTATATACAAAGTCCGTTTCTTTTTGCAGACATTGATAGCCTTAAGGATAGGTTTAGCTGTTTACTCTGGTGAAATAGTCTATGGAGTTGGACTTGCCCCTGAACAGCAGTGCCTGTGCTATATCGATGCTTCTGTCTATAGATGATTTGAAGAAGCATACTTGAATTGTGTCATTCGATGTATCACATCCAGCTATGAGGAAAGTGGAGGGAGAAAAGGGAGTTAAAACATGCTGTCTAACTCAAATATTAAGAGGATCAGTATAAGAGGATCAATAATGACTTCGAGATGTACATTGACAACTTAGAACCAATTGAAATATGTGTTCGTATGTGCACATCTTTGTTATTCACCTCGCCGGTGGCAGCCCTATGCCTGTGCCTGAACGACGCCATATTCACTCTCCTCAGGACCTGACTGTTGTTCCTCGGCTCGCAACTGTACAGCCATTGATAGTAAATTAGTATTTATGGTACAACACATTCATGCAAGACAGGAGACGGGGGGAAGTGGATTCATTGATGCTTTGTTCCTGCCTTTGCTGTTTACCTAGTTGTTGGCAGCCAAGAGTGGGTAATCAATGCACATTTGTGTTACTGAAGGATGAACACAGCCGAAGTCAGACATGCATTCGATCCCAAACTAGCAGGTAAAAGAGAGGAAAGGGCCCACTGAGCAGGTGAAACGGCGAAGAAAGAGCAAAAAGCACTCAGGACTCGTCGCTGAAGGTGGTGCTAAGCAGCTGGAATAAATCGGTGAAAACTTCGTCAGCTGAACATACGCCACCCATCAAAATTTGGCAGCTGAACGTATATGACACAAATGTAGTATACATACATACATACATACATATCCAGGCAGCCATCTAGTTCCCTCCTGCCTATAGGCCTGACACATTGAAATCCACTCACTGGTAAGTGTTTCTTCATCTCTCGGCCAAGCTCATTCATCTTCCCAAATCCCTTTCTCTCAACCATCACATCACAAAGAGTGTGGAGCGTCTGCAATGAACCATTGTCCCTCAAGTGGCGATATAGTATCTCAGCAGCCTTTTGCTTCCCAGATGACTTGATTTCACTTCGCAGTTCCTCAGGTATCACCTTCTTTATCTCAAGCTTATTAGCAATCTCTTCGGCACTGATATCTTCAAGAAACCTGTCCACATGCCTCTCAAGGAACACCTTGCAGTTGAACTGTGATCCTATGTATACATACAAGGGCAACAGTTAAGATTATAAGACAGACTTTGCTCACAGAGGGTGCATGACATGCATGGACTGATGCATGTAAATGGAGAAAAAGTGTGAACAACTGAATCCAATGCATGCAACAATCAAAGAAAGTGAACATGTTTCTCATAAAGTGCATACACAAATGATATGCATGAATTGACAGCTTTTCCAGCTAACAACTTTAACATACAAATCCAGGAATAATGGTGGATCTGAATGCAGAATCAATGGGCAGGCATAGCTGTATAAATATGTTACATGACCGGCATGTGTTACAATAGGCAATACAGGGAGAACTTACCAGAATTCACACTTGTACCCATTGGCTCCATGGATGCCATAATAGTTGCACATCTGAGGAATTTATTGGAAAAAAAAACCTATTATTAAGGAGAAAAAAACAATATACGTATTATTATTATCACATGTACAGTGGATATTGAACCGGCAGAAATTACGCAATCTAATATCCCAACCCTGAGCTCGAGCCTAGGCAGGCCACTCACAATGAAATGAAAATCAACCAAATCTATGACATCAACTACACAATCTTAATATAACCTTAAATACAGTTAAAATGTGAAGTTTCTTGTAAGATTTTCACTAATGTACCTTGCTTTCCAGCAGTTGATTTTAGGTTGCGAGGAACGGCCATGATTATGGATGACGTCATATCGCACCTCAATGACGTCATTGTCTTGCTGTACCCAAGCCTGTAGCCGGGATGTGTGTGTGTGTGTGTGTTGGGTGCGTTAGCACTCCCCCCCCCCCCCCCCCCTTTGCTGGAATGGTATCTTAAAACTATCCTTGCACTGAACCTACTCTCATATATTTAGCCAGTAACTGTCAGACACAGTATAGTTCCTAAAAATTAAGCCGGCACACTTGTTTAGAATTTTTGACGTGATATACTCAGGTGTATCGATTCATTCGCTTTCTAAAGCATGTAAACTGATGGCAAAAATGCATGGGGATCAAAACAAGATGACACGCCAATCCCTTCATCCATGTTTTGTTGTGCAATAGACCCATTGTCCATCTACTTTGAAAAGAACCCCCCCCCCCCCCTCCCCAACAAAAGCCTGCAAACGGGCCTGGTACCACTGCCGATACATGCAGCTGCATTGCTATTTAGTGGCATTATGCATTTGTGGCCATTGATACATGCTGAGGAATAATATGCTACAACAAAATTCATCCTTAAAGTGCTGTTGAAGAGATGAAACAGCCAGCAAGAATTAACCTCAATTTGAAACCATAGTTCAAATTTGCTCATGGAATCCAGACCCCTATGTGGGATTCCTGCATATGCCGGGGCCTGCCGTGGTATAGCCCCCATGCACCATACTAGCAGCTCATTCTCACTGGTTACCCCTGCCTTATAATTAGTGTTCCTGGTCTTGTTGAAGCTAATTTTATTCAAATTTGAAGTCAACGTCTCCTCACGATGGCCAAACTGCCTCACACCCATGCAGCATCCTGCCCTCTGCCCTGGATACAGTGGCAATCTTAGGACCCAGCTCCAATCTCAACATGAGGCTCAGGTTGCCCTTACCCAGCAGGTGGCTACCCTGTAGCAACAGCAAGCCACCCAGCAGCCCATTCCCCCCATGCATCCAGCCTACTGGTGCCGATATCATCCCCAGCCGCGGAAGACCCTCAAGGTATGTTGAATAGCCGTTGTTTAGACCTAACCCTGTGTTTCCTGTGCACCTCCCTTGTCATATGCATACCCGTGGGGTCACACCCCTGTTGTAGTACCTGGGGGGTCTCACCCCTATTGTAGTACCAGTGGGGTTGCACCCCCTGTTGTAATACCTGCATGTGGAGCCCAGCTGTAGTAACTGCCAGGCCACATCCCTTTTGCACTTGATAGGGTGAAGATAGAATTGAAAAATGTATTGAAATCTTCTGTTTTGGTAGGTAGAGTACTATAGATGATAGATTGGTGATGAACATTTTGTGGAATGGAGTGGGATGATTGGCCGTTTGTAGCCTGGCTTGTAAGCTAAGCTCCATGCAAGGGAGATTCTCGAGTCGATGTGCAGTAGGATTCTTTTTAATGAGCGGATTAAATTAAGGTTATGACTCTGATCTCAGGTGTGAAGTAGCGAGGTGTGGACTTGTGGATTGCTACCTTAGGGATGAATTTAGAGTATATACATACTTCATGTCAGGTTAGTTATATGAGATAAAACTGACCATTGCAAATAGTATTGACATCTGAGGTGGCTAGGTTATTGATCAAGGTTAACGATTTACAAATAATGCTACAATCTATTATTATCTGCTTTTGAATAGAGGAGTTTTTAACATTTTGTGTGGTGATTGCTAGTTTCGGAGCTGTTTGTAGTGCAATAAATTTGGAATCATTATGTAATTAGGTGATGATCAGATGATGGCTGTTGCAAGGGGGCGATTAAAATATCACAAATTTTGTCTGGATGGTTGGTGATAATAAGGTTAAGTGTGCTACCATGCATGGGTATATATTTTTGAGGACAAGTTGTAATATAATATTATTCAAGTTGTCAATGAACAATGATTCACAAAACATGTTGCTTGTTGGTAATCTTCCATATAGTCTAGCTGTTCCCAATCAACATCGGTTAGATTCAGGTCTCCAACAACAAGGTGAGAATCAGGGGGGATTATGTGTAGGCATGTGATGTCAGTAAAATATTAGTCTGATGTGGCCAGACCGCATTCCTCCATTTGCAGGAATTCGGTCTGGCCAGACTAGTATAATATTGTTCAGAGCAAAGTTGGTGGAGCATACGTATGTTCAGCAAAGATAAATGACGCCTGGTGTGTGGGCATGATCACGACGACTAAGAGTTCTACAACCGGGGAGATGTAAAAGATTCTAGAATGAATTTGGTTTGATGAGGCAATAAATACTCCTCCTCCACGGGAGTTCCTATCATGTTGATAAATATTGTAGTTACAAGCTTTCTTGGTCATAGATTCAACCAGATAGCCATGTTTCGATGTCAATTTTTAAAGATTTTCTGTTACAGTAACCTAATGATTGGAAAATTGGGATAGTTTGTTTTTTAGACTGCGGACATTCCATAGAGCTACTGATAGAAAATCTGGTTGATATCCATAGTTCGCTGAATACTAGTAGCCTTTCTAGCTTGTCAATCTGTTTGAGTTGATTGCAGGGGTAGCGCATATATGGATTATTAGTGTCGGATATTTGATGGTCATCTTTGGAACTGTTGTTTACTTTGGTAGGTGATGAAAGTTGGGTGGCAGTTTGGCTGTCACGTGTACTGTCGGAATCAGGGGCAGGGTGGTTTGTTGAATGGATGAAAATACCGTTTTGTGCTTTACCGTGTGTGTGTGTGTGTGTGTGTGTGTGTGTGTGTGTGTGTGTGTGTGTGTGTGTGTGTGTGTGTGTGTGTGTGTGTGTGTGTGTGTGCGTGTGTTTGACAGATTTACTTTCATGCTTTATTCAATTTTAGATCATAGTTGACATTGGCAGCATAGTGGAGGATTTCATCATCACAGCCTACAAAACCCCGGGGTCAAACAAGGGACAGCCCCAAAATTGATTAATCTCACCATATCCCTTGAACGTCATCACGAATTTTTAAATTCCCCTTCAACCCTCCCACTTCTTCCTAGACGTTCGGGAGAGAAAAGATGAACCACTTGTTGATGTCGTTTGTTCTGCTGGCTGTAGCGATGTATCAGCTTCGCGTTTCAGCTCAACTCGAATCTTGGACAACAGTCACGTACAAACTAGGAAAAGAAAACATAACTGCAGAAATTGTTGAGGCTCCCGATACCATAGAATGTCCATTGAAGGAAAGCGAGACTTGCGTCATAACTCTAAACGTCTCGTCCATTCTTACTATGACTCTGTACCCATACGATCCCTTGGCAACCGAATATGCGGGAGGATGGCGTCACGTTAGCGGGTACAATGCTCGAGTTAATCCGGACGGATCGTTTGGATTCCAGTTTGAGAATCGCGAACCCAGAAGAAACTATAGCAAATTCCTCTGGCCCGTAACCGTAGATGGTGAGAGGGTGAACGTACTAGCAGTGAACAATCGCATGCCTGGGCCTACCATCATATCACCAGATTGAATCAGAAATTGCAGATCAAAGTTATCAACAGTTTACTCAGTCAGTCCATTTCCGTCCATTGGCACGGTCTTCATGCAGAAGGCGTGCCATGGGTGGATGGTGTGGCGCAAGTCACTCAGTGTCCCATACTTCCCTACACTTCATACACATACGAATTTGCTCCGAAAGAGGTGGGGACTCATTGGTACCACGCCCACCACGGTGCTCTGAGAACAGAGGGACTTTACGGTGCGTTGATTGTCACAAGTGACTCTGAGTTCGAAGGGACAGATGTTAATGTTGGTGACTTTGTGGATCAACCAGAAAGCCACACGCTTGTGTTGATGGATTGGCAGCACCTTACTTCAACCGATATGTTCTACATTTTCAATAGTGCATCTGGTTTCATCAATCCGGTGGATCCGACAAGCAACCGAAAGTATAAAAGTACAAAGTTGGATAGCGGCTCATCCGCATCACCATGGCCATTTGTATCTGGACTCATCAACAAAGCTGGCTGGTATTTCGAACCACTCGATTCAAACTCCTGTGTACCTAGACTCAACCTTCCTCTTGAATTCTTTCAAGTGGAAAGGGGAAAATCCTATCGCTTTCGCATTGTTGCAGCTATGGGTCTATTCAGCTTTCGCATCTCCATTCAAGGTCACAAGATCAAGCTGCTTGCCACTGATGGTGTACCCACCAAGTCTACACCAGAAGAAGTTGACTTTATCATTGCCCAACCTGCTGAACGGTATGACTTCATTCTAGATGCCACTGCTACATCAGAAGAAGATGGATACTACTGGATAGTGGCAGATACATTGGAATCCCCTGAAAGTCTCTTGGATAACGGAATGAATTGCTTCAAAGGCCATCGTGCTTACGCCATATTGAAATACACTGATGCTACTCCTATGACAACCTGGCCACCAGATATCGACTATGATCCTGCTGCAGACCGTTTGTGTTATGCTGATGATACCTGTGTAGCCATCAACTGCCCTTTCCAAGCCTATGCAAGTGAAAATGGTACTCAGTGTATAAGCATGGATCAACTGCAACTTCGCAAACCTGTTCCCATTCCCAATGATGATGTTAGCGAGAGTGTGTTCCTGAATTTTGGTTTTGAAGCTGATCTGGGACCAGGAAGCTCAATAAATGGCCGCCACTTTGTACTACCCCCAAGCCCACCTGTCACACAGTATGCTGATCTACAAAATAAATACAATTTGGCCAATTTTTGTGAGTATACACAAGATGAAGACAGGGCAGGCAAGAAGTGCACTCATGTGTACACTACTAGAACAAAGACTGTTGAAATGGTCTTCATGAACTTGTTTACTCCCAATTTACCAATCAGCTTCACTGAAGGCCATGTGGTTCATCTGCATGGTCACTACTTTCGGGTGGTCCATGTTGGCTTTGGAAACTGCACTGCTGGAGCATTCGGTAACTGTATTCATGAAGACATCCATTGTGCGGACGATCAAGTGTGTGACAGTCATGTGACCTGGGCTGGGGGCTCTCGTCCAAGTAAACTCAACTATTCAAATTCTTATGCTCCATTCAAGGACTCTGTTTATGTTCCGTCAGGTGCCTACGTTGTTGTGAGGTTTGCTGCAGACAATCCAGGATGGTGGTTGCTTCACTGTCATGTTGAACTTCATCAGCTGGGAGGAATGGCCATGATGGTGTCTGAAAAAAATGATGAAATCCCATCTCCACCAAGCAACATACCTAAGTGTGGGAATTTTGTTCCACAGCCTTCTTCCTTTCAACTAAATGCTTTAGAAGTTTCCCTTTTGTCTACAGCTGCTGTGACAGGAGGCCTGCTCTTGGCCCTGCTAAGCTGTTTGTTAACAGTATGCTGTGTATGCTGTGTTTGTGGTAGGGGCTGTTGTGGCTACACGCTGACCAAGACAACCAACAAGGGCTACTCTGCCATACCTAGTGAAGGTCAGCAGAGAGTCTTTGACAACAAAGTGACAATGTCTTCTCTAAAAGATGACATTTGAAGGATGATTGCCAGATTACTTTAATTTACTTTGCATGTGTAAGGAGCAATGGTGGAACTGCATCAATAATTAGTTTTGTTTGAGATTATGAGAGATATCAGATTCTATAACATATAAAAATAAAATGGTATAGAGAATTCTGCATTCTGCATGCTTCAGTGTAACGTTATGTTGGCATTTGTAAACGGCATGGAGAGTGGATGTGTGCTACGAACTAGCCAGACAATCTTATAGCATGCTTTAATAAATCATACTATGCTCATCTGCGGAATTTTCAGAAAAGGTCATACCATAGACACTCTAAACTACGTACGCGTAGTCTGACGTAGCCAGACCCATGCTCGCCGTGACTGACGTCACCGGGACTACGTACGCGCGTAGCTGAAACTAGTCTAGCGTTTCCTCAATAAAATAGCCATTTTAGATTGCAAACTGGAATGGGAAGCGTTTCATTCGAACCGGAAGCTGCAGACTTTTGCAGCGAGTCAAACAAAAATGGCTTCTAGTACAGAAGGAATTACCGTGTCTGTAAAAACAGCCAAACAGAAGGTTGAAATTTCCATAAAGGCGGATGCAAATGTTGGAGATGTAAGTATACATGCTCAATGCTATCGTTCTGTTTACTTGTATGAACCTGTAGAGGTTTTGATCGCAACTGGAATAGGACACGGCCACTCGGCTTTGACGCTCCCCTAGAGTTCTACTATAGATATTTTATACTTACGTACATAAGTATAGAGTGTCTATGGTTCTACCGAGGGTAGATATCTAGAAGGAATAGATACTAGTTGAATTAAAGAAGTGGAGTAGTGAGGGCATAAGAACAAAATTGGTTATGAAAAGCCGTCCTAAAGCAGTACTACCCGGAAGACTACTTTCGATTGGTTATTGCCTAAATTTTCCCTCGTGTAGCTGAAGAGTGAAGTATTGAAGCATTTCTCAGACACAGAATATTCTCAGCTGTGTCTCATCTACTCTGGAAAAATACTGAAGGATGAGGAAACTCTTAAATCTCACAGTAAGTTTGCTTATCCATCACCTTCGCGAGCTACCTGCTCAGGTGTGTCTGTACTTACGTAATTTTTTGGTTTGCATTTTCTTTTTGCTATTGTCATCATGGCTTCTGAATCAGGAAGCACAGCTTTGCCACAGCTGTACATACGTATGCATGTACGTACATGTGTGTGTGTGTGTGTGTGTGTGTGTGTGTGTGTGTGTGTGTGTGTGTGTGTGTGTGTGCATATATCAATCAATCAATCAATCAATAATTATTTGAGTGCATCATACCCACTGGCACTAGGGCACATACTGGTGCCATGTAGCACTTTCATCAAAAAGAAAACAAAAAAAGAAATGGACAGTGTCACACATTATTATATATATATATATATATATATATATATATATATATATATATATATATATATATATATATATATATATATATATATATATATATATTAATAATTACACGATAATGATAATTACACATTATTATTATTTATTATTATTATTATTATTATTATTATTATTCTTTCACACATACAGTGGAGGTTACCCCATCAGCCAATGGCTGGTGTAAACGGGAGACCATACGTATATATATATATATATATATATATATATATATATATATATATATATATTATGATAATAAATAGGGTCAACCAAATCTTGCATGCCACATACGTACGTGAAATAATTTCCAGTAGCTGGAAGTTTGTGCATGCAACAGACAGCAGGAATGCAGCAGGATCTTGTGTACTGACATATGGGTATATCGGTAGCTGCGAAAGTGTTGGAACACAACTTCTTTCTTTTCTCACAATGTACGTACATACATATGCATACAGTCAAATCTCTTTACAAAGTCACTTGATACAACATCACTCTCTCTACAACAACACTCATGTTGGAAACTGTTTCACTGGTCTCTGTACAAAATGTACTGGTTACAGCAACAGCTTGGTTATTGTAGGATGTTGTAGTGGAACCAGTGGTGTTGTTGTAGAGAGGTTTGACTGTACAGCAGCATGTTGTAGTGGAACCAGTGGTGTTGTTGTAGAGAGGTTTGACTGTACAGCAGCATGTTGTAGTGGAACCAGTGGTGTTGTTGTAAAGAGGTTTGACTGTACAGCAGCATGCTGTAGTGGAACCAGTGGTGTTGTTGTAGAGAGGTTTGACTGTGCAGCAGCATGTTGTAGTGGAACCAGTGGTGTTGTTGTAAAGAGGTTTGACTGTGCAGCAGCATGTTGTAGTGGAACCAGTGGTGTTGTTGTAGAGAGGTTTGACTGTACAGCAGCATGTTGTAGTGGAACCAGTGGTGTTGTTGTAAAGAGGTTTGACTGTACAGCAGCATGCTGTAGTGGAACCAGTGGTGTTGTTGTAGAGAGGTTTGACTGTGCAGCAGCATGTTGTAGTGGAACCAGT
>CAUJGJ010000376.1:1315000-1322500 GCA_963170055.1 Halisarca cf. caerulea
ACTCACTCAGTGACCACCTGAAACTCACTCAGTGACCACCTGAAACTCACTCAGTGACCACCTGAAGTGTTTCCAAGCTGTCTTCTTGGGAGCATGTCTAGCTTCAATCCTACGTACATGATATGACCACCATATGTACGTATATACCACATGAAATACAAGTTGACCTTATATCTTATTGACTCTGGCTATATCGATTGCATATGTTTGTATTTGTGTGCGTAAAATGTGTACGTACATACGTACAGTGCAAGAAATAAAGCTGATGTAGAACAATCGTATATAGCATGCTTCTACATACGCCACTTTTACGGACCATTTTACAAATCTTCTTACGAAAGATTTGTGGGCACATAAAATGCTACCCAAACGCGAGTGAAAATTCTTTTGGAACAAAATCGGCAAGAAGTGTAGTTTTTTGGAAATTTTCCAATTAAGGCATCATCTTTAAAAGGAATGGAGTTCTCCCATAGTGTTTATTGTCAGCTCATAGTGAGAGTACATACCGGACTTGCGGTGAGTGAGAGACAGGCACAAGGTGGCTTGAAGAGGATTTCGTCAGCTTTATCGCTTTCATTTTAAGTTTGTCGAAGGAAAGCAAGTTGAGGTAGGAGAATGTCGCATCACTTTTGGATGAAAACACTAACAGCTACATGTTAAAGATACTTCTATGCGTCAACCATTTTTATTAAACATTGTATAGTATCGCATAATTGTTTTTTTTTGTTGAAACCTTATGAGCTTGCGACGGTTGTAATTTTCAGCAACTACGGCCATCTTATGCCTACAATTACAGCAACTACGGCCATCTTATGCCTACAATTACAGCAACTACGGCCATCTTATGCCTAAAATTACAGCAACTACGGCCATCTTATGCCTAAAATTACAGGCGTCATTCGGCAGTCAACCATCAACTTTATTGTTTCTTGTATGTACATGTACACACATACGTAATATATGGCGAAATGAATATGTATAAATTTGGCAATTTTGATCCTGACTGCCAAACCTCCAAATTAGAAATGTTGCCAATATTTCCGGATATATGGGTAATTCGGCAGTCAAACGTCAACTTTATTATTTCTTTGTATAGCATGTATACGTATGTAACATACAGCATACGTATGTAACATACAGCATACGTATGTAACATATGTATGTACGTATGTCTGACATTTACTGCAAATGCTAATATCTTGACTGCAGCATGTTTGGAAATCTTGGGGGATTTCCCCCGAATCCGGTCTCCACAGCATCCAACAGTAGCACTGGGTCAACAACGTCAACTTCTTCATCATCAATGGCAACAACAACTATGCCGTCGTCAACGGCAACAACAACAACCCCATCTTCAGGCCAACAGGACCAGCAACAACAGTTGTTCCAGGCATTCATGAGGACCTACCAGCAACAACAACAACAACAACAACAACCACAACAACAGCAACAACCACCACCATCAGGAGGTTTAGGGTTTATGAGCCCACCCACTGTTCCACAGCCAAACAATTCTGTGAGTTCCACTTGTGTTATCTCAGCCATATATGTATGTACATACATACGTATGTACATACGTATGTATGCATGTACGTATATGGGAAAAGGTAATACTCGAGTGGTCGAAATGTACTTACAGTAATACACATGTACTACATGCCTACGTACATGTAGTGTAGCACAGCTGCACCCCTGCTTGAGAAGTGCACCATGGATACATCATTCTCACAGTTGGCCTTTTGTCTGTGGAGAGATTTATTTCCCAACTTGTGAGCTTACGTACAGTGTTAGATACGTATAATGGTCAGCATTCGGACATTGTCCGACCATTTTGGCATTTTGTCCAAACTGAAAGGTTTGGGTCAGACATTTGGCTGAGCACCACCTAAATGATGATTTCATGCACACACAGTGATGTTACTAAGTCATAGAAAGTTGTCGGAGCAAAGCTGAAATTGTCCGACCCAAAATGATAATGCTAGGACATTTGTCCATCCACCATTTGCTCCTTATTTTTAACACTGAATTATCATATACGTATGTGTATGCATACTTGTAGGCATGTGCTCCATAGATTTGATATACACGTGTACTTATAGTGAGAATGCACATGTTCATGTGTGTGTGTGTGTGTGTTCACATGTGTGTGCGTGTGTGTGTTCACATGTGTGTGTGTGTGTTCACATGTGTGTGTGTGTGTGTGTTCACATGTGTGTGTGCGTGTGTGTTCACATGTGTGTGTGTGTGTTCAGGTGTGTGTGTGTGTGTGTTCACATGTGTGTGTGTGTGTGTGTGTGTGTGTGTGTTCACGTGTGTGTGTGTGTGTGTTCACACGTGTGCAGATGGCAAATGTTGAACAGAGGCAGTTGCAGGAAGCAGAGAGGCAGTACCAAACCCAGCTACAGGAGCTTGAGACCATGGGGTTTCCCAACCGCCAAAGGAACTTGAGAGGTTAGTACATCTTGTGAACATCCTACACACTTGTGTGTGTGTGTGTGTGTGTGTGTGTGTGTGTGTGTGTGTGTTGTGTGTGTGTGTGTGTGTGTATGTGTGTGTGTGTGTGTGTGTGTGTGTGGTGTGTATGTGTGTGTGTGTATGTGTGTGTGTGTGTGTGTGTGTGTGTGTGTATGTGTGTGCATGAGTGTACATGTGTGCATGTTATATACATACATATTTGTGTCGTTGATATGGAATACATGACATTGTACAGGTGTGTTAATACAGAATGAGCCAGAAATTTTCTAGGTTTTCATTCATGCTGTACGTATGTACGTATGTATGTCTGTAGAGGAGTACTGAAGACATGTGAAGTGGTGATAGTTGTAGATCTGTGTGGGGCCACCCCAATGAATGGATCTTGAGATGGAAGCAATTGATATGGATCTGGATGGATAGTTCTGGATGCCTTTGTAGTACTACTACAAAGGCATCCAGAACCATCCTACTAAGTAGCCTCGGGCTATTGGCTCCCCAGACTAAATATGATTTCCTATCCGATCCTATGGATACCACAATTCCTTTACAATGTAGAGGGGATCCATATCTGATGATCCTGTTTATTGTTTCGGAATTTGCTCTAGAGTTATCTCATTATCTCAGTTTAGTATTGCTTCCATTATTGTCATGAGCTTTTTTTGTTCAATTTAGCCTGTGTACGTGTGTTGTGTGCATGCATATGCATGTGTGTTTGCATGTGTGTGTATGTATGCATATATGTGTGTGTGCGTGCGCCATCATGTAACTACTGGTTTGGTTCCCTCAGGCATACAATGTTCTGTCAGCACAAATTGAGCAAAACACATCATTTGGTCGAAAAATGGACTGTAAAGTTTTGGATGTCAGAGATGTGGATGTCAGTGTGTGTGTGTGTGTGTGTGTGTGTGTGTGTGTGTGTGTGTGTGTGTGTGTGTGTGTGTGTGTATGTCCAATGTGCGTATGTTGATTTCATTCAATGGAGCTACTTATGTCTATTCCAAGTGTACTTTGTATATAGTTATTATGGATGGTTTTCCCCATATATGTACGCATGTGAATAATGTACTACACATGTATGTACATACATACTGTACAGATTCTAATGGCCAAAGTCTTAGAGCAAGGACCAGTTCTAATACTCACGTTTGCTGCTCAGCAGCTGATGATGGTCAGAAATGGGAAAGGAGAGATTGTGGAAGGAGGAGAGGTGAGTGGATAAGGGCGGACACTGCTTAGTACAATGGTGATTTGTCTAACTGTTTGGTTGTATGCTGAACCTCCATATTACTAGTGCAAGTATCTGAAATAAGTATGCAATTGAAACTTCTATTAAAGTACACCTCTGAAATGCAGCCATGCCTTTCAACACGACACCATTGCTCCACCCTGTTTGAAATCCCTTGTATTGACATGTGTACATTTAAACCCTCCGAAATATGGACAGTTCCGTATATAGGATGCTCACTGTGGGCCAAATGGTGTCCTTAATGTAGAGGTTCACTATGTAATAGTTCTGGACCAAGCATTATCATGACTGTAGTTATGTTTCCCAAATATGTTTGTTGCTATGTATGTGAATATTTTAACCCATTTTCTTTCTGTGGCCATTCCCTTCTTTAGGACAACATTGAAAATGTCCAGTATGTGTGGGCTTTGTGCAGAGACCAGGAGATCTATGACCCCAGGACAGCTTGGAGGGTGATGGAGTTCGAATACAGTCAAACAGGAAACTCCTCATCTAAAACATCATCACGTACATCTATATATCACATCATGTTCATGCACACATCATTTTGTGTATGTAACATTTGCATGTCTGTGTGTATATATGTATTTGTGGCACCGGCCATTGCAAGTGGCAAAATATTATAATGAGTAATATTAATATTATTTTATTTTATGATTTACATGTAAAAACAATTAACCAATACAAAAACACACGTGCAATTAACATTGTTATAATAATATTAATAATTATTATAATTATGTTTATATTATATAATATATACTGATGTTGGACAGGCGCGGACGTCTCCTCATGCACTGCCAACACAAAGGAGTCAGGGGCCTGTCTCTATGCTTTGCCTATTGCTTCGAACTGTGGGCCTCAAGCTCCGTATGCATGGCTATAGTGATCGATGTACGTTCGCATTGCAGCAGCCATTTGTCTGGGTGCATGCCTATATACCTATGCCACCCACACAGGTGCTATCATTGTGGTAGTGACGTTGATACAACAGCTCTCCATGGATTGTCCTGCCTGAAAAGTGCATGATGTTCATTTTGACATGGAGCCATCAACAACATAATCCATGCATGCAGAGGGCCCTGGCTGCAGGTAACATCCCTTCTCGACTGGAACCCTCTGGACTCTACAGGTCTGATGGCAAACACCCGGATGGAATCACAGTTGCTCCCTGGGAAAGAGGCTGCACACTTATATGGGATGCAACATGTATTGACACCTTTGCCCCATCGTATATACATCAACGCAGCAACTAAGGATGCTGGCCTAGTTGCAGAAATTGCCAAAACCCGTAAGAGGAAGAACTACGAAGTCCTATTGGCAGTTCACATGTTCACTCCCATAGCAGTGGAGACATCTGGAGTCTTTGGCCCTGAGACCAGAGATTTCCTCCACAAACTGTCTTCTAGAGTGAAGTCAGTTACTCTTGAAGAGAAGTCCCACTTCTATCTGACACAGTAACTGTCTATTGCCATCTAACGTGGGAATGCTTTGTCCATCCTTGGTATACTCATGTGCCAGTTGGTATATAGTAATATTGGACTAACTATATGCATGCATGTGTATAATAGCTTTGCATGTCATCATGGTTAACGTTATTAATTATTATTATTATTATTACATTATTATTATTATTATATTATTATTAATTGCATTTTCTCATCATTACCTGCATATTTTTTGTTGTAGTTGTCCACATATTGTACTTGTATTATTACAATAATAATAAAATATTATAATATATTGCGGCAAAATTATATATACTATAATTTTGCATATTATGTATGCATATACATGACCAACTGTGCATTGGTGTATTTAATTATATTGCATGGCATTGCTTGCTTGCATGATCATGAGTCCTAACTGCATGCGTGCGCATGAGCGCGGGTGAAGTGGCAGAGGGCATATCTATTATATTATGTAATTGCAAGAGTGCATATAAGGTTGTCGAGACATTTTCTTTGCTGCTTTAGGTAATTCCTTCAAAGCCAACGCCCATGCATCATGTCTTGTCTGTTCCATTTCAAATTCCTCATCATCATCCTTCTTAATTAAGAAGTAGTCACGTGGCACGATACGTGCTGATTTCGGCATTGACTCAATTTGCTTCTTCACATATGGTGTAGGGAACTCATTTTCCGTGCACATATATGCCCCTTCTTTGTAGTGCTCAATAAGTCTCTTCCATGAGTCATCAGATTTCAATAGCTCAGCATTCCCTATAATACAATGGCATCATTATAGTTATTATATAAATATACCATAATGATTGTGACAGTCTAACAAAGTGCATGCCATACAGTTTCATATTTGATGTACGTATAATTCCCACTTAATATAATTTGTTGGCCCTCTCTCCTCCTCATTGGCCCACCAACACATACTGCATTCTCTCTAAAATTCACACCCTCCCCCCCCCCCCCAGTGCACTGAAAATTTCGTCTTTCTATTAGAATAGAATAGGATATATCAAAATTATTAGCCCTCAGGCTGATGAAAATATAGAATCCTCCGACAAAAATTGGAATATGACAAGACTTTAGAAAGCTAATCTTGAATCCTATATAGAATTCCAGCTTTTAGTGATCAGATGGCATATATGCCATTTTGACCCTACTATTGTGTACCTCGATAAACAGAAATCAGCAAAGAAAGTCAAGTCATTGGTGTATATAAATTTTCCTTCTTTAAAAACAAAATAATATATCGCAATTGTTCATAGTGATGAGACTCCGTGTCTGCAAGAACAAAATAGGTGACAAAATATTAAATCACTTCTGGTACCTGCATATGGCAAAAATTAGAGTCACATGACATAAACTATAAAGGCTGCAAATTTGACAGGCTTAGAATACAAATTAGCCAAAGAATTAAGGACAGATGACAATTAGAATGATGATTTTTTTGGGGAGAATACAGTACATTGTGTGGGAAACTTAGCAAATGCAGTGAAACCTCTATAATAAGGACACCATTGGGACCACAGTAAGCTGTCCTGTACAGCGAAACCTCTATAATAAGGACACCATTGGGACCACAGTAAGCTGTCCTGTACAGTGAAACCTCTATGATAAGGACACCATTGGGACCACAGTAAGCTGTCCTGTACAGTGAAACCTCTGTAATAAGGACACCATTGGGACCACAGTAAGCTGTCCTGTACAGTGAAACCTCTGTAATAAGGACACCATTGGGACCACAGTAAGCTGTCCTGTACAGTGAAACCTCTATGATAAGGACACCATTGGGACCACAGTAAGCTGTCCTGTATAGTGAAACCTCTGTAATAAGGACACCATTGGGACCATAGTGAGCTGTCCTGTACAGTGAAACCTGTATAATAAGGACACCATTGGGACCACAGTAAGCTGTCCTGTACAGTGAAACCTCTATAATAAGGACACCATTGGGACCATTGTTAACTGTTCTGGTTATGGAGGTGTTCTTATTTTTGAAGTTTTATATGTACTAGGGGAGAAGGCGGCCTACGGCCGCCTTCCCCCCTGGTTAGGGTGGCGGGTGCAACCCTTGAATCAAGTGAAGAGGTATCAAGTGAATTAATCAATTTATTTGAGTGTATAATGTCTATATCAAGAATAAGCTCGTAGTAAGCTAGTAAGTTAGTCACATGGGTGTGACTCTTATGTCAAGTGTATAGTAGTTACATGAAATGCAGTTCTTGCATTCAAAATTGCTTCAAAGCTGCTTTTAAGTACCACATGTACACTCACATGCACACACACACACACACACACACACACACACACACACACACA
>CAUJGJ010000376.1:1327500-1335000 GCA_963170055.1 Halisarca cf. caerulea
ACATAGTACCTCCAAAAACACTTGAAACAAAGATTGGTATAGACAGGCATAGGGCTAGACAGCTGGCAAAGGTCTAGACAGGCAAATAGGGCTAGACGAGCATATGGGGCTATACATACAGGATTTAGATAGTTTAGGTGGATGGAGAGCACGCAACTGCATGCACAAACTCCTACATCCTGCATAGATATGGTGCATACTAGGTATTTCTTCACATTGTCAACCTATAAAAGACACTTCATGCTGCAACGAATGGAGGTCACCGCTGAGCGATGAGACCTAACTTTGAAAAACAATTAGAAGAATAATCGTCTTAAAAGGTAATGGTGCGTGTTGCAGAGACGTATGTTGTGCTGTCTATGCTTCAAAGTTCTTCTATTAAAGAGATATGGTTATATATGACAATGCTTCTTATTCAGGTATTGTAAGAACTATTTCATCTTGCACATATACAGCAGGGTTCTGCCCAGGTAATCTTCCAAGGTGGTAATCAAGTCAATCAATAATTATTCACAGCTAACACACATTTGAAGCCTACTTCTAAAGGGTACCCTCCAACCAATATCGTCAGTGAAGGCTTTTTTCATGGTAAGAAGACTAAACATGAAGCTAATAAAGTGTTTCAATCACAAAAACAGGTTTATCATAACTATGATTTCAAATCCTTTGTTATCCTTATAGGGTAGAGGTGGTTGGCCATGAATTTTCCTCCTGCGTGTGACCGGGAGTAAGTGGGAGATGCATGGGTGGTAGAAGACGTGTGTGACCGGGAGTAAGTGGGGGGTGCATGGGTGGTAGAAGACATGTGTGACCGGGAGTAAGTGGGGGATGCATGGGTGGTAGAAGACGTGTGTGACCGGGAGTAAGTGGGAGATGCATGGGTGGTAGAAGACATGTGTAACTGGGAGTAAGTGGGAGATGCATGGGTGGTAGAAGACATGTGTGACTGGGGGCAAGTGGGGGATGCATGGGTGGCAGAAGACATGTGTGACCAGGAGTAAGTGGGGGAGGCATGGGTGATAGAAGATGTGTGTGACAGGGAGCAATCGCAAAATACATTTGCCAAAGCCCAGCTAGCCATATGCAATAACTAGATTGTTGCATTGCTTTGATCAAAGAAAGAAAGCACGTTTCATTAATTTGTTTTTTTACCACTTCTAAACAGTGCATGTAGGAAGAACTCTGTATGAAAAAGTACTAATTTGAAAAATACTAATTTTAAAAGTTATTACTTACTGTGACCCAGTTTAAATTTGCATGAAAATGAATTGCACTCATGCATATATGGCGGACATGATGTTTCAGTGTTAATACTACATTTAAGTACTACTGCATGTACTGTATATACTCGGTAATATAGTTAAAAAGTGATACATGGAGTGGGATTCAACATAAGGATGGAGTGCACAGATACAATATTTTTATACACTTTAGATACAGTGGAATCTCGTTATAAAGAAATCTCTTGTAGTGAATTTCTGCCTATAGTGAATAAATTTGTGTGTCCCAGTTAGTGATCTGCTATGAAAGTGTGCATGTAACTGGTTATAGTGAATTTCTGATATAATGAAGAATTTCTGGTGTCCCCTGGGATTCGATATAGCGAGTTTCCACTGTATATGATTGGGTGATTACTGTGGTGACTATATATGTAACTGCAATGGCCACAAGGGGTCATGGTTAGTGGGACATTATACATATACTTGTTGCCAAGGTTGCCAGTTGTGGTATGGCTTGGGTTAAATAAATAGAATGCGATCCCTCACTCAACTGGCTATACACTGGAATCTGCTTAATCTGACTCCTTTGTAATCTGAAGTTAGGTATAATCTAATCAACAAATTGAATGTTTAATGGCTAATATTAGTAGTGTAAAACATATTCAGAATCTGTAATCTAGAAAACTTTGTAATCTGCAATCTGACGCCATTTTTCATTCCCACTATCAAATCAACTTTTGCTGGATTTCCATAATATTATGATGGGAAATAACGGCTATAGCTTGTTGAGGAGAGGGCATACACAACTACTTCTATGGATTAAAAGGAGGTCATTTAAAATTATATTATTTGTTAGTACAGCTGTTCCTATGTCCAGAGGAATGATTTGAGAAAGCAGTTGGGAATTAGAAGGAATAATTTTTGACTTAGCCAAATCCTTGGAAAACGGCCTCAGACTGCATGTACATGGAGCTCAAGGCTCTGCAAATGAATCTTGCTGCCAATTAAGTGTCAGAGGATTGTAGAGGCACATGGACAAAACAGGTGGACAAGCCACTGTGTTCTGTCCTCTTCCGGGCGAGGGCTACCATCACCATGCACTTATTCTATAGACCAAAGCACTTGACTTCTGAATCAAGAAAAATCAAAGCCAGTAGTTGTTTTTACAATAACCTTTTACCTATAAGAGCTATACAGTAGAACCTCTCATATCCTGGCAAATTGGGACCAAGGGGTGCCCGTAATTGTTAAAGTGCCCGTAACTATGAATCCTCTAGTACCTGTGTAGACTCTGAGACATCCACACTTTAAATATTCTGTTTTCTTTAATTTTCTTTAAACAGTGACAAGTGGATGCTTTCTACCTGATTCTACACATGCACATACACCACATGGTACAGCTATAGACCAGCAATGTAGTCCACACTAGCACTGATAATAGAAGTACATGCATAAAACACTGCCCGGTTGAGTGAGATGCCAGTAACTACGGGGGCTGGATATGCGAGGTTCTACTGTATTTAATAGTTTCATATATCTGATTGACACAGTGTGTGTATCCTCACTGATGGCATGCATGGAATAGTGCATACACTATAGCTGAATCCGATGTTAGTGAACTGATTTTACTACCACTTCAACAACCTCTGCAATCCAACAGCCTTTCTTGAAAATTGACCCAACCACTGTCGGATCATAGACTCCACTGTACCATAAACTGATAGTTTCCAAGAAGGATAAAATGGCAGCCATATGCATATATCATTACTTCCCATTGCCGGAATCACTGTATAATCTGTGTTTGGTAATCATTGCAGTGCCAGTCAAGTGGACATGCGTGTTGCCGTTGGCATTTGTGGTTATAGTTGCTATGGTAATCATCCAATACTCTAGACCACAGGCTGACTTTAACTAACAAATTACTTTCAATTGGTGTCATTTGGCTCAATGAACACATATTATGTATACAGATGCACTCATGTGCTATCTTACCCTGACTGGCATTAACAGTCTTGACAGCAGCACAAGCTTCCAGATGCTTCTCCTTCAAAGTGTCTTCAATGAGCTTCTTTTGAGCTTTGTAAAACGTCAGTATGCCTACTCTAATTTTCTTCCATTCTGGAGGTTTACCTTGTAGAGCCATAAAGTGTGCCATGCACTTCACAATTTCAGCCTACAGTGTATGGAAACATATAGTACAGTAAAACAACACACCACTTGGATCACAGTAAGTTGTCCTGTATTTGGAGGTGTCCTTTTTTCGGAAGATTCATGCAATTGTACATAAACATATCAATGTGAGGGACTTCAAATGGGGCAGAGTAATGGTGTCCTGTTCGATGAGGTTTCTGCATTTTGGAGGTGTCCTTTAACACAGGTTTCACTGTATGTGCAATCATTGAACGAAGCATAAACTGCAACAACCAAAATTCTGACCATGTGCTGCAATTACTCAGTGTCAAATTAAATGCATTTACCAGTTACTGTATGAAAATATACCTTAAGGCTACAAATTTTAGCGGGTACTTACTTGAGTGAAAATAGCAAGGAGCCTCAAATTCGCTTACTTAAGTGCCCGCTAACAATTATACCCGCCAATATAAATGTACTTGCTTATATTTTGTATAATACAATATGTATGGATGTACTGTGCACTGCACGGGAGAAAATGGCGGCTCCGAACAGAAGTAAAATCTATGCAAAGTTAGCGAAATAAACAGCAACCATGCAGTGAATCAAAATACATCTATAAAAGTTGAAAGTCAGAATCGTATACGTTTTAATCATTTGTGATTTAAATTCACCCAAAAGCGATAACGATTTCTTCAAGCTCTACGCCGACAAGATCAATTCTTCTAACTGTATCTACAAGCTTATGTTTTGTGATCTCAGTGTTTCGTTTTGGCAGCTTTCTATTGCAACAGTATAGTACTGTATATAAAGATTAGAAATGGTGATGTGGAAAGAATTGGAAAAGGATTGGGTACCCAGCATTGGTAATGGAATTTTTTCCAAAATCGCTAACTATACAATTTGGTGCAAAAATGCTATTAAATAGCTAAAATAAATACCCGCTAAATATTGGCCACCAATAAACGCTAAAATTAGTACCTGCTAACATTTGTAACCATAAGGTACATAGTAGGCTCTCTATTACTGTGTACTCCCTAAAAAGTTATCCAGCTTAGCTGCACAAAAAATTTATTTGACAAGAGAAGAGTTGTTTTTCCATCTTTATGACAAAACCTTGAAGTCAGATGAGGGATGCTTTGAGATAAGAATAAATTTTGGACCTATAGCTTGGCTACTGCACATTACAGACTAGTGCAACTCATTAAAAATCCATGGTGTCCACGTCAGAAGTGCATGTGTGAAGATTACTTCAACCATTTAATATGCATACATATGGACAGTACATGTACAGGACACTTCAAATCCAGTCACTGGAGGAAATTTAGGTCATTGACAAATAAGTCAAAAAGTTAAAAAGCAGAGAAAATGCTGAAAGTTTTGTGAAGGGTCAGCCATTTTGTCAAAATTTAGGGAATTTGAGGTGCAGTGTTAGAATCTGATAATATTTTCAAACTCACAGCTTTTTCAGCTTCCTTCCTGTTCTTCTTTGATCCTATCATTAATTCTTCAGTTTCTGTTATTTCTTCTCCAACGACATCGCAAAATACCAGAGGATCTGTGGAGTCAGGGATGCCATAATATTATGTATAATAAATAACAATTATAATTTTAATGCTATATACAACTGATCCTTTCTAATTGTTGCATGCCATTAATAACTCCAATTCTATTGCATGGCAAGAAAGGAGGTGTCAAATTGCAGAGGTACAGTGTACGTAGTCTAATAATATGCATGTTGATAGACACGGTGTCTGTGAGAATGCTATAGTGAGGCATGTACATATTATAGCATCTCTAGTTTGAAAACTGCACAAATACTGTGATATATAAAGTATGATAAATGATGGTTCCCTAACTCAGATACAAAAAATATGACATGCAAACCTATGCAATGCCTGCACAGCTGTGATCTCAATCAAAAGCCTCAAGGTCTGAAGAATGGTCCTCTTGATCAAACCTTATAATTAGTAATGTAAAGGTAAATCTTTGTTGTGGTGAAAAGACATCACTGTACTGCAGTCAGGAAAGGCCATGTTTTTGGGGACAAGTGTAGCCATTTTCTTTTGCAAGCTCTATTTTAATTGTTGAAATTATTTTGCAGACATATTAGAGAGAAATTATCATTCCAACACCTTTCTTGAAATCTGCTATCTATTGGGGTTTTATATAATCATTAAATCTGTGTACCCCTAAATGTGCATGGCATATAATATTATAGTTACTGTAGTACTGTAACAATAAATAATTCCTATCATTTTATATATTATATCATTATTTTTTTTATTTTGTGTTTTCACACCAATGGATCCTAGTCACCAAACTAAATTAGATTCACCAATGCCATGTGGAGACCAAGTTTCCTCCTGTACAATTATATCACAATTTTGTATGTCTGCAATTAATAACAACATGCATTGATTCAAGAAATAGTTACAGGAGCATACACAAGAGATTTACAAATACCAGATTGAATACATAATAAAATTAATCAACTTGTGTGTGCTTCACCCAGCCTTACTTCCTAAATGGAGCCAAAAATCATCCAATGCTCTTTTCCTAGGACTCATTCTTTCTGCAAGGGTCTTCAATTGGTCATCATAGAACATCAGAGATGGGAATTTACAAATTTGTTTCAGCTAAAGAAAATTAATTTAAAATTGCATATGGTGTACCAATATGGGTATACTATATACTGTATACATACAAATTTTGTGGGATGAAACTTTGTGAATTTCGCAGATTGGAATCCATGCACAAAAATTTTAAGCCATGCAGCAAAAATTTTGGTAAAGGCTTGTGCAATGACCAAAGTGGCTGTCTAAAGAGCAGGAGACATCGACAAGCAAGTCGGCGCCTTCGCCCACTTCTTTTCTGGCTTTCTTCCAGAAATAGAGGAAGATTATAGCAATAAAAGACTAAAATTAAGCAGGATTAAAGGAGGATCCACAAAAATAAAAACAGCAAAAATGTTAAAATCGGCCATCCGCGAAAGTATCATCCCACAAAAGTTTGTACGCATACGGTATCTACAACAGTTATATATGTTGCATTAATATTGAATATCCTCAAATTTTGAAGGCCTGGAATATGATACCCCATCTGGATACATTACCTGTGATATTCAATGCTATATTAGATTCTGTGTTATAACGTTCAACTTGCTTTGCTACAGCAGTAATTAATACAGTCTTTTTCAATTGGTTTAACGGATGTTTCATTTCATTTGACGGACGTTTCAATTTATTTAACGGAAGTTCCATTGCAATTAACGCGTTTTTCACTGCAATTAACGGAAGCGCTGTAGCTCAAGTTTGGAGCAATTCTCTACCCAAATACCCAACTTTACTCAGGACGCTTCGTTTTTGAAGATCTTAAACTTTAGTTTTCGCATACTAACACTTTCCTTAGGAGGTTTACGAAGACTTGAGCGTTCACGAAGAAACTGTTCGAGAGGTACCGCTTCGATGGAAGAAATTAGAAATAAAGAAAAGTTTACAAGCTTTCAAACCCTTATGTTGGAAGCATAGGGGTTATATGAAAGCGTATGCTGAAGATTCAGTAGTGTGGTGCGAGAAAATTGTGAATGGTGGATGAAGCATTTACCTGTCTTTCTTGGCGCCTTGTAGAAGCATTTTAGCCAAGGGCTACCGTATAAAGAGGCGTCCCTTGTCCAAGGATGAAGAAGTAAAGCATTCGAAAACGAAATGCTCTTAGAAAAGTTTGTTTTTAGCTTTTTAATTTGGCTTCAAATTTACTCCAAACTTGTACAATAGCGCCTCTGTTAATTGCAATGAAATATCCGTTAATTGGAATGAAAGGCCGTTAAATGAATTGCAACATCCGTTAAATGAAACGAAAAACGCGTTAAACCAATCGAAAAAGACTGTAATATTATAATCTCCTGATAACACCATTACATTGAAGACGCTGCCTGGGGAGTATTTCGGATACCTGTCCTGCTGCCATATATATATATATATATATATATATAATATGATATATATATATATATATATATATATATATCATATACAGTATATATCATCATTTCATCCCAATTGGATTCGAGACTCTTGGAGTTTTCGGAGATGGAGCCTTGGCCTTCTTGAAGGAGTTAGGCCATCTCACCAAGATGAAAACATCAGAT
>CAUJGJ010000376.1:1340000-1372500 GCA_963170055.1 Halisarca cf. caerulea
TCTGCTTTTCCCAGAACATATTTCTTCTAAAGATATAAAAGGCACCCCGTGCAAAGTATTGAGTTAGAATGGTGGTAAAATTAAGTCGCTATGTCCCTGCTAGCGGTGGCTGTCGTTTTTGAACTAAAAGGCAAGAATAATAATAATAAATAATAATGGAGGTCCAAAACATACCAGAAGTGAATTTTGGCGCAAATACATTAGGCCCTAATGTACGGGTGGCCATTTTTGTTTTGGCATCATCTCTACATATGTAGTACTACAGTACTACATGATAATAAGAAGCCGGAACGGTGACCTTTTATATTATGTCAACTTTCTGAGAAAGACACTTAGAGGCCTTTTATATGCTTTCATCTAACTAAAATCCAGCAAAACGTCAGAATATGGGATTTTTGGAGCTCCAAAACGTACTAGAAGTGAGTTTTTGTGCAAATACGTTAGGTCCTAATGTATGGGCGGCCATGTTGTTTCGGCATCATCCCTACATATGTAGTACTACCGTACTACATGATATATATATATATATATGTATATATATATAATAGGTGCATTGTGAAATTCCACATAATATTATACTATACTGCAGGATGTAGGAATTGGCATACAACACTCAGTCCAACAAACAGTGTGTTTTATTACTGTCAACTCAGCATTGCAAAATGCCTTCTTAAGACTTGCATGGGAATGTATGCACATGCAGTATATATATAAATAATGCTTTGTGCATTTGCACCTAACCTTCCATTCGTAACAATCTTTTCACATCACCCATCGCTATCATGTGTGCCAAGCACTTGGGTTGAAGCAAAGGCATCTGCTTCAAAGTAAAATATATTCTCCTGTGTTTGAAGGATTACATACATGAAGGGAATGCATTAACAATTAAAAAAAAAAATTATATTATATGAATTATACACAAATAGGACTACATAAGTTAGCACTCACCTATAAGGAAGGAACATTGGGATGACTTGCAGTTCACAAGTAAATTTATTACACTCCAGAAGATCTTTCATTAGTGGTGAAAGTCTATTTTTGGCTATGTTTTCAATTTTGAATTTTACCTGCATTAGGAACAGAAGAATGGTTACTTGTAGACCTTCAATTTCTTCCAAGTATTAGAAATAAAGTGTTAATTAACTTATTAAAGGACAACACTGATATTACCTTAACATTGCAATGCACTGGAGGGGCATCTTCAGCCATCATAACCTCAGAGTCCAGTTCGGAATCTGTTTCATCTATAATTGCATCATCATCCATTTTGACAACCTCATCCACTATCATGTGGATTACAAAACGAGCACATTTGTCAGATGCAGCTGGATGGAGACAATTATCATATTTTAGGGATCTCTTTATACATTGTTCTACTTTTTCCAAGTCAATTTCATATCGAGCACATATAAAGTCACCCTTTTGAAAAGGGAAGATATCTTGTCGAGTTTCCAAGAATTCTTTTGTTAGTTCTGATGATATTTCACCGGAGGGTTCATAAAAATCCTCCCCAAAGCAATCTTGAGGCACTTGAAATCCACTAAACGTAAGCTTAAAATCAGAGAAGAGGTATGTCTGAGACAGAGCTCCTCGAATGCTATTAACGGCTGCTTCAGCCAATATTAAGTCTTCCCATATTCTACAATAGTGCTTGATGCTTGAATATTGGACTTTAGGTGATTGTGCTACAACTCCACTCGTAAAGCAGGCCTCAGGCTCTTGCATATGCTGGAGGCACACACGAACATCACAATTCAGCTCCAAAATCTGTGGTTTGGGAGTAGCTACATACTCAGTAGTATCTGATCTCAGCCAAACTTTGAGTGTCTGTAACTGAGTAAATTCAAAAGGTGCTTTTAGTATTACAAATAGTACTTCTGGTACATCCCAAGGTTCCATTGCAGTTTCTGTTGATAAATAATCCTTGTTAGTTTTTTCAGCTGACAAATCTTCTAACGTCCTGCTAAGTGGGAGAACTTGGTAACTGTTTGGAAATTCAGACTTCATAAATTCCTTTAAAAAACTTGATAACTTCTTTGCTGATTCCTTAGTGGGGTCTTTAGTAAATTCCAATGCAGCACTCCATTGTTCAAGTGAAACAGAGGCATCCTTCGGCACATATTTAATAGGGTATTTAAACTGCTTGAGATTTCCACTTTCTGAGGAAAGGCTAAATACATGAATCTGTGTTTTGTTCTTCTTCACTTTCTGGTATGAACGATGAGTAAGCACTCGTAATGGACCAGTCACTGATGCAATTCTAAGTGAAACTGGAACTTTATTCAGCTTTGATGACCCAGTTAAGCAAGAGAGTTTGATCTCAGACACAGATGGCATTGTAAGGCCGGGATGATGATATGCTAAGGAGATAATGCCATCACTCAAATGTTTAATCACTGCATCCACACACACACATGAGTTCTGAGCATACATAGCAAGATTCAGAGAGGACAGAGCAATGCTGTAGTTGTTGGCATTGGCTGTAGACATATTACATTTCTGGGCTATTTCAAGGAATTTCTCATGTGACACATTTACAGATTTGTCTGAATCATCCCCAGCAGCTACTTTAAGAAGTGTCTGTGCATGAATGTCAAAAACAGAGTCAAATGGAGAGGTCACTGAAGAGCAGACTGCTTCCTGGGTATAGTGGGCCAACTGTGGAACCTCCTTTGGCCGAGTAAGTTGATCAAGCTGAGACTTAAGCTCGCGATCCTTTCCACTCTTGCTCACTATTTTCTTCACTGCATACTCCTCTCTTGGCACATGGTCACTGATGACAGCATCAAGCACTAACAGATGCACATGATACATAGGTAAACTTAGGAGCTGTTTAGCAAGCAAAAAATCTGGTGATGCGTCTTCCAAAACTGACAGTAGCCTGCTGCAGACATTATGTGCAAGATAAATTCTTTTATCACCAGCACTAGGATGCCTATCAAATTGTATTTGATGATATTGTACTGTAAATTTGGAGAAACTTGAAAAGGCATTTATAATTTCACCTTCACTATGCTCAGACAATGGTGGTTGCACCTTTAGCAAGGTGTGCTTTGGAAAGGACCCTGCCATCTTCTTAGCAGCAGTCCTGTTCATCAAAACCTTAAATTCATTCACCAACTTCCAGGCATCTGGATATGAGTATGAATGTGGCTCCAAATTAGAATAAGCATTGTGGCCTTTCCTGTTGAAATGCAATTTCTCAGCCAATTGGAATAAAACGTGAATCTCATCTTTGAGTGTAGTCACCAATGGAGTAGCCTGAGTTGCATGTGTGCTATGCAAGACGGCTTCCAATTCATCATAATCAACAATGCTTTCACATAAAACACATTTCTCAGTGTAAACTTCACATACATCTTGAGAATAATATTCCCGAGATCCAAGGTCTTCAGCTGGTACAACAAATCTAATTGCAAAACACCTTACAGGATGACTGGAATTGAATGAAGCAGACTCTAGTACTTGCTTGGGGAGAACAGAATGGTAAACTTTCGTACCTTTGCACTCACCAATGTATGATGCTCTGTGCCGGACATGATCATCAAAATCCCATCTGTCATTACATATGTAGTGTGTGATATCAGGTACATAAATACCAATCTCGTGCAGCTGATTCGTAGAGTCTGACTTAGTTTCCACTGAGAATGCTAATTGGCAGTAGCCATTGACACCCTTTATGCCTATAGCATGTGATGAATCAGATTCTAAGGGTGGTGGCAACCTTTTTACAGCCATACTTGCATCGTCATCAGGTACCTGATATTGTATAGACAGTATTTTCATACCATGATCAATTGAGCTACCTTTAGGGAAAGCCCCAACAACAGCTCCTATTGGGTGTCGATGATTTGGTGTCCAATAGAGAGGCTGAACAACAAACAAGAGGTTAACAGCTGCAACCAGTGGTACATTATCAGAAATTTTTGGGACATTTCCTTTCTTGAGTGAATTAGGATCAAAACATGAAATGTATTTTGTTGGTCTGCTTAAGTAATTCCGCAAATCCTTTTCAGATATTTCATCTAGAAGTTGCTTTGTTACATGTGGCAAATTGAAGAATTTTGGGGATTTACCATCAACTGAATAGAAGGCTATTACATTGTTCTTATCAGCCTCACACAAAACAGGCTGAATACTGCCTTGATTCAAAATCTGACAAACACGCCCAAATCGTTCACCAGATTTGTTTTTTCCTATTTCTTTAACTTTTACACAAGCCCCTTCAAATGCACACCGACGCTTATCTGCTTTAACTGTGAACGTCTGCTCATGGCGATTATAGGGTATGGCCACACAGTCTCCATGTGATGTCTGCCACAGCTTACAATCAACAGAATCTTTGTCACTGACTACAGTACCATGATACTTTATAGGGTCTGGAACCAAAACTTCCTCTCCAGTTTTGTTCTCCCACAATTTCCACCCACTATCATTATGCACCTGCCCCAAAGCTAATGTTATGTTCTTCTTTTTGAATTCCTCATTGTAGGACTGTATGATCGAGTCTCCAGTATCTGTCTTTAAGAATGGTAAGCACATCAAATTACTGGAGGCTCTTTCCAGCATTTTCTTCTCAAGTAGATCAAGAGCATGTCTGAATTGAGAGCGCTTCTCTGACAATCCCTCTGAAAGAAGGAGAGATTTGTTTTCCATGCATCTGTGGAGAAATTCCATCCAGCAGTGCTTTGAATCAGCCAATTTGCTTTCAATTTGTAGAATTCGGAGTGGATTTCCACAAGCTACAACAAGTGAACAGGCTCTAGTAATCATGGTGTTGAAGACTGTTGTCTCACACAAACTCTTTGTTGTCTCTTCTGGAGAGTGCTTGCTATCAACTGGCTCAGTTGTGCAAATGAATACAGCTTTGTATTCACGACCTACATTGATACACAAAATACTAATTTGAATTAAACTGCATACCGGGCACTAAAGTCATGCACATACAGAGAAAATCAATAATTGATTACACTAACCCAAGCAAGCTGCTATACACCTTGCATACAGTCATACACCATAATTAGTCTATACAATTGAGCTACATATCAATGCTTATTATGCATGCACTAAGTGCATGTCAATCCATCATAATTATGAACTCTGCATGCATGACAAATATCATAAGGAAATTGAATGTGCTCTTCATGAAATTCAATTGTATAGAGAAGTTAATTATGTTCCTTCAGTGTACAAGTTTAACCGTCTTGGGATACTTGTATGTTGCCCCCCCCCCCCCCCTCGAAAGTTAGCTTATGCCATGATTACAGTATATTACATGGAGAATTGTGGCATGCAATCACCTATTAACAAACCCACATAAAGTGGTCCAAAATTACCTCAGATATATACCACCTGCATTAAAAGCAGTTTTTGTCACTAGGGTTCATACCTCCAAGTCCCCTTAGCCAGTGGTACCTTAATAACTGCATGCAGATAATCCCCTTAATTCTTCCCTATTCTATGTTTTTTGGTCTCCTTGAATATTTTAAAATAAAACCTTCCATGCATTTATATAGCACCTATGCATGGCGACGATAGGGGTACATAATAGGCTTGCCGTTAATGCATGCATGGGAAGATATTTGCTGCACACAGCTGGACAGAGCATGCAAATACTTAAGACACAGTTACTGCCTCCCTTATATGACTCATCTGCCAGGAAAGATGGTGATTTTAGCTGATTCACTAATTTCAGTGTATTTATAGCTGTCGGTCACCGGACATTTACCGGCAGTCTTGGTCACATGACGGGTTGTGAACCTGTCTAACGGACAAAATGTCCAGCGCATGAGAGCTACTAGTCTACAAATGAACCTATAGCTAAAAAAATACTAAGGGACAAATTTCAGCAGCCACTGTTCAGAAGTGGTAAATTAATTTTGGCAAAGACCAACAAATACTGGCGTGGTTGTGATTCGCAAGGGAAAAAACGATACGTCGCAAGTTTCGTCGGAGCCGGTGCGACTGGTTCGCCCATATCCGTACCAATTTTTGGTCAAAACTAAGTTAATTTGCTAGCTAAACTATATATTCACAAAGAAAATACCTTGTTCGATTTTCTGAAATCCAGCTTCTAACCTTTGAAACTGTCAAACAATCGCCGTGCTGTTTCCGCCATTTTGTTGTGACGTCAATGAACATCATATTGGAACTACATAAGTCCATTGTCTAGCAAAATACTCCAGATAATACCACTATATTTAGCTGTAAAAAGCAGTTTTCTATGGGATATAGCATCCTTTTCCCCCCTTTCCAAGGCAAATGGCAATGATTGTTGCTTACAATCATAAACTAACTTTATCTGTACCTGTACAAATACTAATTAATATTGCTTATTGGAATGGCCTACCACTTAATGTAAACTATGAGTAGCAAATAAGTTACAGTAATACTACATCTAAATGCATCTGTCTGACATATTGTCAGGATTACCTCCTGAGGTTATAATTAGCAATTTCCTGTTGCCAATTAACAGACCAGGGCAACCACAAAGATCTGTATATGTAATATTTTCCACGTGACCACATGCAGTATAGAACAAAACATGAAGATAAAGCTGCTCCTGCATGTGTGTGATACAAAACACCAGATCCTTTGATGCTTATACGGATTCAGTTGACATAATATTATGTGTATCAAATGAATGAATGTTCTGTTGTGTACATATTAAGTGCAATTAGTAGTGACATATACAGACGCTGAGAATATATATAGCTCGTTGACTATACATTATTATTACATATAATAATTACCTTGAATATCCCAAGACACAGTACACCATACATCAGTCATTCTGATGCAAGATCGGGCATCTTGAGGCAATAGATTCTGCTCTTCAGTCCACTTTAGAACTTCCCTTTTCCAAAGGCGAAGCTAAAGAAAATGCCACAAACAGAATCGTTTCAAAATCATTTGGGAATTGAGCAGATATTATATTGGTGACAACATTCTAGCGTTACACATACGTTTCCAGTTGTATAGATTAATTATGTCAAATTACGGTGGGCCCACATTTATCCAACCAAGTTTGTTCCTCATAAAATGTGTTGTCAACGACGGATAAACCAGGTGTTGGATAAACCAGGGTAACTTGTACACAAGTAATGATGGTGATTCGCAGTGGAGTGTCGGATGAATGAGGTTTTCAGATAAACCAGGTGCATGTGACTGTAGTTATAATAATCAAAATGCATGTATCACTTAATAATATGAATTCATAACACAGGAGTGAACAATATAATATTGAAACAACTCAGTCAGAGAGAGATCTTGATGAAAATTTCTCAGAAAATGTATAAAAAAAGCTGATCACAAATTCGCTGATGAGACAAACAATCATAATGATCTATTTAATGCTTAAGTCAGAGGTACTCCAGTATTTGCAAATCCCGAAGGCACGAAGCGCCTGAGGGCAAGTGCATATACCGTACGCGCTCTAATTTTCGCGGGCTTAAACTTTCGCGGATTTCGCGGATTTCGCAAATTCGCGATTTTCGCGTTTTTATTTTCGCGGGTCCCCATCCAGTGCCTCTGTTTTTTTTGTTCAAGTTAACTAGTGATAGACCTGAGTAGACCCTAGATCGCAATTAGCACTCTAAAGTTTTAATGATTGTCAAGCCAAACAGGCCGGGCAATGACACAGACACATGAGCGGTTTCTTCCTCCGAATTGTTGCATATTTCTTTTCTAACAGCATCTGCCATGCTTGATGGGACAACTTGCTCCAAATCTGGGAAGTCCGGATGCTTGCGAACCAAAAACGAACGAATCGGGCGACATTCTTCAACTTCACCGTCAGGTAGCTACAGACACATGCGAACGCAAACAAAGACAAAATAAAGGCAGCGGACAAGCCTATACCTTCTTTCACACCTATATTAGGCATATCATCATGGATCTAATAAGAATACAACAAGGCGTCGACAGCGCTGCCCGCTGTTCAGCGACAGCCATTTTATATCATTGCGACGGCCATTTTATATCACTGCGCAACTTTCGCGGATGGCTTCCAATCCGCGAAAACCACGAAAGTTTAAGCCCGCGAAAATTAGAGCGTGTACGGTATATATACACCATACAGCCTGAGTGCATGTCTATACCTTAACTACATGTTATATACCGTACGCGCTCTAATTTTCGCGGGCCTAAACTTTCGCGGTTTTCTCGGATTGGAAGCCATCCGCGAAAGTTTAAATCAGCGAAAAGTTTGAAATCTTGCGCAGTGATATAAAATGGCCGTCGCAGTGATATAAAATGGCATTGTTTGGGTTCAATTTAGTCTAAGAAGTGAAATCCTCCTTTTAATCTCTTTGTGATTGAATCATCACCCAATAATTCTATACTGTTTATAATTGAAACAAGGTAGGAAGATGCAGTTTTACACACCTAAGAGCTTTTTGAGGCTTTAACAACACAAAATAAACCTGAAGAGGGAGTATATGCAATCAAATACACCTAGTAACCCTGCAGGTGACCTGATGCATATACCAATATACGATCAGTGCAATGTATGGAATTGGCAATGCAAATAGTCGTCAGGTAATATATATATTGGGAGGGTACTTACATGTTTGATGTAGTATAATTATTAATTGCTATTCTGCATGTATTAATATTCCTTTATACTTGTGTGATACTATCTGTTGCCATTGTATTATTTAAGCAACTCATGATCTAGGATCTTTAGGTAACAAGCGCGATCGATTCAAGTTTGAAAACTCATTGGCCACCTATGGCCATATATATATGCCTGGAAACTTGAATTGCTTGGAAATTGTTGTTATTCACGAAACCAACACTTTGAACAGCTTTTCTACTGTAAAAGACTCTTCGCTGATGAAACGAGGAGCATGCAAACATGCAGATTATAGCCAAGGATTGGGTATTAACGTCCGCTATGTTGTAGACACACACACACACACACACATATACAGGGTTCTCCCCAGGATTTTTTTCAGAGATAGTGCTCCCCCCACGGTTAACAGATAAGGGCTATTGGTTTTATTGTGCGAGGCTTTTGCAATCCACAGTATGATTTTAGTCTTCAATGCATGCTGCAACTATAGATGCTACAACTCCAACAGTGGTGAAGGTGACAAATTTCTCACCTGTATGGCTTCACCACAAAGGACCAAATTTGGTTCACTAGTGTGGCTTCACAGACAGGAAATAATATTATAAGGAACCTGTTGAAATGGAAGGCATAGCGCTCCCAGTTTAAGGAATAGCGGCTATGTGAAGGCATAGCGCTCTACTTTTAAGGATAGCGGAGTGCTATGCTTGAGTATTGCTGGGGAGAACACTGTATATATATATATATATATATATATATATATATATATATATATATATATATATATATATATATATACATACGAGGAATATTTTTAACAGTCGTCCGCTCGTCCAAGACGACCAGATATCCTTGTGGGCAACCATAAATTTCCAACTGGCTTGCCCCCTGGGCAACCTATAGTTGTAGGACAGCTAGTGGCAGATATAAGTAAGCCACAATATACAAAAAATAAAAATATCAACAGTGCCTTATTCACATGATAGGAAGAGTGAATCATTCCACCCGTTCCGCGTTCAATTCGAACAAGGTAAGCCTGCTTTCAACCGTTGAGATCGTTCGTTGAAGGAAATCACCATTTTGAGCATGTGACCTAATTTAATGTCGCATTATTGCGCAATCCGTCTTTCTTCGTGCAGCTGCTAACTTCGTTGTTGTCGGTCGATCATAGTAACATTGTTGGTCGAAATTTCTCCTTTTGGCTATTCAGTGAGCGCAATTGTGAATTTGAGGGTGGGGTGTTGCTTCAGCTAGCTTACAAGTCAAATTTAGTTTAGCCCCTTACAAACCTAAGAGTAGGCCATGTAGAAGTATGGATACATACTAAAACATGTTTTAGTATCTATGGTAGAAGATGACCCTGATGGTGACCTTGATGACAGCAGTGAAGTTTGCAATGGTGATGGCAACATTTTTAGTATCCATTAAGCAATTAGCATACAGTTGGTCAACTAAAGAACTAAAAGCTACCCTTGTAACTTTGAAATTCTCTTTTTGCACGTAATTTGAGTTTAACACTTCGTACCTATATATCCATCCATCCTTACATGCATATACATTTTTATCCTTGCATATCACCAATCATACAGCGGGAAAATTCCATGGACTGAAATGTTCATGAATTTTGCACCAATATTAAGGGACAACCTAAATTCACCAGTGGCATGTGGGCAATCTGAAAAATTCCTGAAAAATTTGCCCTGTATATATATATATATATATATATATATATATATATATATATAGACATCATTACGGACCTTATGGACACTTCCGGTGAAAGTAAAAACAATATAGGGGCCACCTTCTGGCGGCCAAAAATGGTTACTAACTATACCCTGCTAAATGATATTATGTCATAATAATTGTAACAGTTGTTCTTGATGCATGACAACTAACCATAAGTCTACTTGGCACTATAACACAAATTGTGGCCAAATTTCTTTTTCCCCATTCCACAGTTGGCCAGTTCTCAGCACATTTCTTCACCCATTGAAAGACAGTTGCGATTTCATAACCACAAGCACTTTGTTCCATACTCTTATAAAAACATTCTGGATCCTCCTCCAAAGAAGTACATACAAAGATCAATGGGCTGTTCATCTCAGGATGCAATTCTTGCTTTGCACATGACTACAAGAAGAAGTATAAATACTAATATGGTCTCAGTTATGCAAAGGCATGCATAGGGGGTGTTAGTGGCTTAGTGGGCTACTAATGTGACTGCACAGCTAGGTTCTGGGATGCATGGATTTAAGTCCAATACCACTGATGGCGTCTTTGGACTTTTTCTCTGCACTCTTGCCACCACCAAAGAGACAAGAGTAAAGCCTGCTATAGCCACCAAACTGGTAAATATTAGATAAACATTGCATGATTTAACATTTGACATTAATGATAGATGTAGTATGTTTACTGTTTGTGCACTAAAAAGTAGCCATTGCAGTTAAAGTGGGTTCCCACTCTAAATAAGATCAACCAATCGAATAATCAATCAATCAAAATCAAAGGCAGCAGAATCTGATGCTCCTTGTGGGGCAATAATCATAAAAAATACAAATTTAATTACCCTGTTTATACTTCTGTGCATATTAATTTCATCAGATAGGAAGAAGCAAAACAGGGTATATCATAAATCATTGTCGCAAAATTAAATGCAATGGACTCTTAATTGATATACAATGTACAAATAATCTTAGTGATTCAGAATTCAAACAAATCTCTTCTTGCACATGTGGAGTGTAAGATTAGTCTTCAGTGTATACACATGATCAGCTAACAATAGAATATACAGTACAAGATAGCAGACTAGCTGAAGGTGGCACGTGAATAAAGGGGATGCAAAGGTGAATTAAGGTAATATTACACTTAACACATTGTCAATCTAAATAAAATAAAGTCTAACATGGTATTCTAGCAATACCTTGCATGCAGATTCATGCAGACATGCAGTCATACCCGCCATGCATGTTACAATGAACTCTCACATTGACTTACTTGCAATGATGATTCATAGAACAGTCCTCCTGGTAACCTTAAAATTGCTGAATGACAGCGATAATTGGACAGTAGTACAGACTGATAGTGACTCGCAGCTTCAGCCATAGGCATTTTCCTGTATAGGTCATGGAGACGTGTTAAGAGGGAGATCCCCAAACCATATATCTGTGGTTTATCACCAAGTACTTGTGAGCCAGGACCAACCTACAAAGTTCACATAATGATGAAACAGCCAAACCTGCATGCATGTCTGACAAATTCTGTGAACTATGCATGTAATCACTCTGATATGCATGCAGCTTGCTGCAGAAGTATCTCACCTGCAAATGATCACCAGCAATGATGATTTTAGTAGCTTGATCAGCACAGGCAAAAGCACCAACAGTTTCTGGTTCTCGTGCTTGTGCACCTTCATCAATGAAAATGTGAGTGAATTTCCCAATGTCTCCAGCTACTCTTGAAAATGATTGTGATACAATGAAAGTTGTGATGATTAAATTACAGGCTTTCAAGGATTTTGTCTGTAAAGCATCTGAGATCGTTTTAGTGTATCTACCCAAACTCCCTTTATCCTTATAAGAATCACTCACTATTCTTACCATGTGAATTACATCAGAGTGCTCTATACAAGAAAAATACTTGTCAACATATTGATTAGCTGTTTGCACATGATGAGTAGCAATAAGAATCTTCATCTTGTTTGGTGCATCATGGATCAGCTTCCATGCAGCGGCTGCAATCAGTCTAGTTTTTCCAGTACCAAAAGGACCAACTATCAAAAAGGGAGCCACTGATGAACTCGGAAGGTTCATTATTTTATCAAAAGCTGCACGTTTGTATTCATCATCCAACTCAAGTGATTCAGGCAACATATTTTCAGTACTTTTCACAATCTTAGAATATTTTGGAAAAATTTCTCTACCAGGAACAAGTTTTGATACAATCTGATGTGGTAGGTTACTCACTGCTTGACGAAGTCTCTGAAAATACCATTGTTTGAGCTGAAATGTGACTTGCACACGAACAAGTAATTCAGCTTTTGGTATAGCCTGGTCTACACTACAGTCAACACGCAAATGAGACTTTGTGTCATGAGGATGTTCCTCTTTGTTGACACCATACAAACGTCCTGTTACTTCTCCCCATTCAAAATGTATAGTAGCTTCATTTGCCGACTGATACACTATGTCAGCATCTGTTCCATCCATTTCTATATATACAGAAGCTTTGGTTCCATCCAAGCTGCATGTGTACTGGTGATTGTACCTATAGTATGTAACCAATGGACATGCAATGAATGGTCGATCAGCAGCAGTGCATGCTTATACATTTTGCATAGTGCACTCATGGAATTTAGTAGTTAAGACATAGGCGTGAGGGCTGTATGGGATATAAAATCCTGAGTTTATGCAGAGAGTGGGTGCATTTTATAAGCAATAAAATTAATATACAGTCCAAGTGCCTATGTCTTAATTACTATACAGTGGTACCTGTTTTGAGAGATCACTGCCATGAGTAACCACCTCTTTTCAAAGACCACATTTTCAGGCACCGATGTTCAGTAATACATTATTACCTTTGAAGAATGACTACCTGTGAAACGTGACCAGCGACCAGAAGAAATGGTTGCAAATAAGACAAAACTACGGCCATTCTTAGTGAACTTCTCATAGAATATAGGTATAATCCTTCCTTCCACAATAGAAGTGTTCTTTGCCTTCAATAGGTTACAAGAATAGTTGCAATCGAAAGTGCGGATATCGATGGGCGGCCATTTTATTTGCCATTTTGTAATAAATTATGGCCAGTTAGAGCTGGAGTACTAAGGAAAATTAAAGGGAAGCGTTCTATCTTTATAGAAGAATGGGTTAAAAATTGTCTAGAGAGCAGAGAAGAAGGTATAAACGGGCTAAAAGCATGTTCTCACTTATATAAAAGACTTGAGTGCACTTAGTATTATTATAATGCCTATTTGGGGGAACCTCTAATGAGAGACCACCTGTCTTGAGAGACCGCTTTTTTGCAGGGTGGTCTCTCAAAACAGGTACCACTGTAGTATATGCATGGGCAAAACAGTGAAGTTTTGTCTGATTATTGTGGTTACCTTAAGGCTGCAAATGTTAGCAATTACTAACTTATGCAAAATTAGCGAGGAGCCTCAAATTTGCTAACTTAATAAGTGCCCGATAGCATTATACTTGCCAGTAACATAATGTACTGGCTAATATTTTGTATGGCACAATTTGTATGGGTGTACTGTATACTACATGGAAGAAAATAGTGGCATGGAATGGAAATAAAAACCTACGCAGGTGTGTTATGTCCGTTTTCAGCCATAAGTGTAACATTATACGGTTTCACTCGATAAATTTCATTATAGCGCTAACCGCATGGGTTTGTCACGCGCAGATACTGCGCAAACTGGACGTATACGCGAGAATACGAAAAAGATGTTCGGACTCTTTCGTAAAACACGTGACAGCATGTGACTGTAGTCTGAAGAAGAGAGATGTTCGAGTGGAAATTTTATTTCAAAATCGCGGTGGTAAAAATCTCAATTCGGAGCAACGGCAATAGTGCCATCGGGTTTCCAATAGTCCAAACCGCGGTGAAAGATTCCTGGAGCTTTGTACCTTCTACCGTTCGAGTTATGTCCCGTGTTTTGTGGTTGGAGACCCCCGAAAACGACGGAAACCCCTGGACATAACAGCCATGCTTTGAGCTACCGGGCTCCAGGAATCTTTCAGGGCACTTATGTATCTAAGGAGTCGTTTGAACCTAATGGCATGTTCAGAAGCTGAGATTTTTACCACCGCGATTTTGCTTTTTTGTCTTTTCGACAGTAGCCGAAGAAATTGCGTGTAGTGGGACGTTTGACTTGCAGATTGTCTTAAAGACAACACCAACATCACGTCAATGTGTTTGTAATGTGGACTAGTAGGTTCATGCCAGTACTACCCATGGCAGAAAGGAAAATATGGGGGTTAATTTTAGTACCTACGAAGCGTCGGCCATTTTGTGTTATGTCCAAAATCGGACATAACTCACCTGCGTAAGTATACCCATTGTCAGTGAAATAAACAGCAACCAATGAACCAATACATCTAATGTTTAAAAGAATTATTGGATTGTATTATATGTTCATTTTAATAATTTTCAATCTAAATTCACCCAAAAAGCGATAACGATTTCTTGAAGCTGTACACCAATAAGATCGATTCTAATCTACCGGTTTTGTGATCTCATTGTTTTGTTTCTGCAGCTTTGAATTGCAACTGTATAATACTGTATATAGATTAGAAATGGTGATTTGGGAAAGGATTGGGTATACCTAGCATTGGTAATACAACTGCATTTCTAAGATCGCTATATAAAAACAGATTTGGTACAAACATGTTAGTAAATCAGTAGTTTGGGCCGCCTTCTGGCGGCCCCTATATTATTTTTACTTTAAATTGACCGGAAGTGTCCGGAACGCCGTAACGATGTGTATATATATATATATATATATATATATGTCAACAACATGGCGGATGCTAAGGCAGTACCCAATTCTCGCCTATAATTCGACGAAATTGGAACGTTTGCTCCTCATTTAATGCAGCGAAGGGTCTTTTGGAGTAGAAGAGATCTTCGAAATGTTAATTTCGTGAATAACGACAACTTCCAAGCGATTCGAGTTTCCAGGGCCGTGAGCGGCCCACGAGTTTTTTAAACTCGAATCGCTTGTTTTTAATATGCATTAAATATTGGCCACTAAAAAACACTAAAAGTTGTACCCGCTAACAATTATATCCTTAAGGTAGCATATGCTCAAGCCATCTTGTATGGAGAAGGAATCTGGCCCATATATTGTTTTAGTGTGTCTCTATAAAACACTTGTACTATTCTAACTTTGTCAATTTTTTTCATTCCCGATACTAAAAGTCATTGGGCGATTACATAATATTATACTGTGAGAACAAAGCAAGAATCATGACCCATGCAAGAATCATGGTTATAGATGTTACCGGGTACTAACTTTAGCATTTTTTGGTGACCAATATTTAGCGGGTGTTAAGTTTAGCAATTTACTAGCATATTTGTACCAAATCAGTTATTATAGTGCTTTTATAGTTACCTTTACCAATGCTAGGTTTAATTTCAGTGGCAAAAGCACCCAATTCTTTCCTAAATCAATACAAAGCTGCAGAAATGAACAACCGAGATCACAAAACCTGTAGGAATGGTTATTTAAACGAATCGATCTTGTTGGTGTACAGCTTGAAGAAATTGTTAGGGTGAATTTAAATCGAAAAAAGATTAAAATGAATATATATATGCTACAATCCAATGATTCTTTTAAACTTTAGATGTATTGGTTCACTGGTTGCTGTTTATTTTGTTGACTTTAGGGTAGGTTTTTACTTCCGTTCTGAGCCGCCACTTAGTCCTGTCCAGTGTACACTATGCACATCCATACAAATTGTGCAATACAAAAATTCTATATTAGCGGGTACACTAATTGGCAGGTATAATTGTTAGTGGGCACTTAAGTTAGCAAATTTCAGGCTCCTTGCCAATTTTGCTACAGTTAGTACCCACTAATATTTGTAGCCAAGACACATACAATAGCTTCCCTGTGCCCAAAAATTTGATTTATATTAGCAGGTAGACTAATAAATTACTTGTGTCAAGGTGAGCAGGTAGATCAAAGGAAAAAAAGTGGGCTATAAAAGCTCTAAAGCACACTTTTGATTTACTATACAGCACACTTGAAATCAGGGTTCAGCTCTACAGCAAACTTATAATCAAGTCATTAAGAAGTCCTGACAAACAATTAACAGGCCAATGTATAGGACAAATTCATTAGTACCATTCCATGACACAAGTTAGTTGTATCCCTCCCAAGTGGGATGTGCAGCCATACAATCACACTTTTCTTCAATCACCTCGGGTAGACGCCCTCAGTGATTAAGGAAAAGTGTGATTGTATTAGCTGCACATCCCACTTGGGAGGGATACAAGTAATATATACATACCGTATTCTCTCTAAAAATTCCTCACTCCTAAAATTTGTCACCAAATTTTTTAGTAGGAAAGTCCATTCTAATAGTGACGAACTTCCTGTTTTATGGTTCAATCAAACTAACTGTAATCATTCGTCACCAGCCGGATGCAATTCTAAAGTTTCATCATATACAGGCCGCCAAAGAGCTGGACAGCTGAAATTCCTTGTTACTCGCAGTATTTAGGATAGCCTGCTGTTTGTCAAATACATTTTCAGTAACTTTGCCAAGAGCAGTTTCACGGTGAAGGAGAAACAGTGAAGATATACGCGGAATTTATTGGGGAAGATCATGGTCTTGAATATTACCCTGCATGGTATTGGAATCCAATACCAACTACAGCATAGCTGTTGCAATCATCATCATCTTCTCGCTCACAAATGAATTTATCATCAACGTCAGACATCGAAATGTCTTCATAGACATGAAAGCCTCAAACAGCAGTCAATTCCTTCCATTCTCAAGCCACCATTTTTTGATAAAACCTGCCTACAGATTTCTCACTAAACCTTCGTCGCCTCAGTAAAGATTCGTCAGAAATACTAAATATTTGTCAGCAAATACGACTTATGCCATTCCCATTCTAATACCACTAAAATTAAATGACGAAAAATTGTGTGCACAAGGTGTAATGAATTTTTAGAGAGAATACGGTAATACAGTGCAAGCTACAAGCAATTAATGGCTTCCAATCCACACAAAAATGAAATCATCAAACATACATGGTTATATCTGAATTTACATGATTTTCTTACTTTCTGAGCTTTTCCCAGTGTATAACCTCTTCCAGATCTAGCAGCATATGAAAATATTTCTTGTACCTGGATTTATCAAGACGCCAATTACTGTGTTCTTCCACTTGCATTAGATAATTTCGATCCAGTGACAAGAAATGGTCCTATATGCATTAAGATGATACAGTTGTCATTAACAGCTGCATGGTGAGTCAGACCTCACTATTTTCACTCACATCTGTTCCGGATTAAAACATACATAACTTAAAGTGAAGGAGCTAAATATGTGAGGGAGCGGTAATATATAGTATACAATATAGGATTATTGCAGATTTGCTCCAATAAAAACTACTGTGGAAGGTGAGGGGACTGGATGTCTGAGGTGCAGATAAGCGGGTTCTCACTGTACACACATAGCATAGTGTATAGACCACATGCAAGCAATCTCATGTCCACCATCCGCAGTGATGAGATTGTGAAAGGTCAATGGTGAATTTGTCATCATTATAGAATGAAATTGACCATATATATATTTTATAGATTATATATTATATTATAGCCCTGCTATAGCACATGCAACCATGCACCACAGAGACATACACACAGGATATATATATATATAGTAACCTCACCGATGCTATTATGTTGGATGCTTTCAAGTGTAGCATTGTTGCAGAATAGAATTCAAACTGAAGGTTGCAAGGAAAAGCGAATTATAATATGGATATCATAGTGATAGAAGGAACACTCAATACAAAATACAATATTGTAGTTCATGCATACACATATGAAAAATAAACATACATTTGATTTTAGCACATTTTGGGACAAATCCAGGCACCTCCATATCCTAGCCTCTTGCTCACTGTGTGGATAGCAACAAGTTGTCCAGCTCCTTCCCTTGTCACACTCTAAGACATTGTGTGTATACTGGAACTTAGCAGTGGGTGGAGGTCTGTGCAAGTGGATGAATTCATGCCCTACAGCATCCAAAAGTACAACTCTCTTGTGATCTGCGGGATGGTTGTCAGATAAGCACTGCTTCTCACACAGGCCACTCTGGAGTATTTTATCCCATCTACATTCAGTACATATGGTACCTGCAGCTCTTTTTCCTGCATGACATTGTGGAAATTAGTACAAATTTCAAACCCTTATCACATCATTTCATAGGATATATAAACCACCTAAAACATACCATTCCAAACTTCAAGTTCTTCTTGGCTATGAGGATGGCCACACAATTCATCCAAAAGGCAATTGGGGAGATGTGGACAAACAACCAGTTTAAACTTTCTTCTTCTGCTTAAATGATACCTTGGTCGAATAGGAGTTAGCATTTCCGGACAATTGTATGCACTTGTCATTGAAACCTGCAGGCAGTATAGAAATGAATGTGACTCCTGGCCCCTGTACCCTAGTGGAACTCAAAATAAAATACTCAAAGAAGTGGTACAGTTCATCAAGTACAGTGGAACCCTCTAATCCAGACACCTTGGGACCTGAAAGCACTGTCCTGATTATTGAGGTGTCCTCATTTCAGGGGTTGAAGATGTACTGTGGCTAATTGTAGTGGAAAATTTGGTTCCAGTGGTATGTGTCCACATAAGAGAGGTGTCCCCAATTCAGGGGTCTGGATTAGAGGGGTTCCACTGTAATCATTAAGTTCATCAATTTACGTCTATAACATTGTGGCATGCACGAAGGTTGTACATACAAACTGTACATTTCCTAATTTTCGGCACCCTTATTTTTTGGCGCCTGACCAAACAGGGTCAGGTTTTACTTCACACAACATAGATACTCTAACCTACACAACCGGGATTGGAATCATTCAGTATTGCGTACTTCAATTATGTTGTAACGATGCGCGCTTACTGTATAAATTCGTTGATGATGTCACATTTTGTGCGACACTGTGTGTTGTGTTTCTACTTCGGATAATAATATTACTCTTGAGAAATTGCCTCGTTAAATCTACTAACGCATCGCTACTGAACGTGTTGTACTGTGCATACTAGAGTATAAGATAAACTAGCATACAGAGGGTTTTTTACAGAATAAAAGCCTACCTTACACATTTTTCGCCTTCTTGCAAATTGGCCCTGAAACAGGCTTCACTACAATTTTGTGAACCAAGTAGTCCCAAGCCCTTTCACTTCCCACCTAACTACATGCTATCAATGGAATCACCACGATCTCCTCTGTGCACTAGTACGGAGTATTTGCTGAGATTCAGTACTATCTTCGCGGAATTTCTTCACTTTATAGGAAATTTCTGTGTCCTTCCAATTAAGGTGGAAGAGCTAGCGCAGTCCTCCAATGTCGGTTGACTTCTCAGTTTTCAGCAATCGATAGCCAAAAGAAGGCTGCATGCTGTCGTAGTCACCGTACATTCAGAATATCACTATAGTTTTGAAGTTATACGGCAACAGGTACCACTGATATCTTTGAACATCTTCATCTGTATGCGTCGACGGTTAACCACGACAAATTAAGGGAATTGTTAGTATAACAACGGATATGACAATGAATATAATTATAACACGCGCACGTATCGATCAGAGAAAGCAACACAGATTGTCACAAGGTTGTGTGGGCGAATTCCAATCTCGGTTGCGTAGGTTAGAGTATCTATGCTTTATATATTTCTTGCCAATTTGAAAAAGTAGCGTTCCGGCCCTAATTTCCAGTCTTTGACTCTAATTGTCAGCTATAAAGCTAACTAGTTTGATACTTATAGGTCTGTTTACCTCACTCTTTGTATGCTCTATGAGATTTGAGTTCCTTGCTCGAAAATTGGTGAAATAACAGAACGAATTTAGACATGAATACCTTCTAGTAAGTCATGCAAATTCACCAAATTCACATTTAAAAAAGAGTGAAGTAAAAGTTACCACATGGCTCCTTGGGGAGTAACAGGTTTACTGACCGAACGCCTGAGGGCGCGTAGCACCAGAGGGAGGAGGTCAGTAAACATGTTGCTCCCCAAGGAAGCCATGTGGTAACTATCTTATCTCCTTTTAACACTTAAAAAGACAGCTGCTCTGCTATAGTTGCTGTACATTGTGCAAGTTGTTATTGCGACCTCTTGCGCATTAATTGACAACTTTTAATTGTTATGACGAACTGGGCGCTTACAGGATACTGCCCTGACCACAGGGATGGTACCAGAAATACTGCCCTGGCAGTCTCTTTGATGTATGATGTCATCGGGAGATAAGTATCCATATCAGCCTTCCACTGGCAAATTTACACATGTTAATCATGAAAAGAAACCACTATGATGATACATATACATACACCCCCTCCCCCCACACACTGCACCTTTCGATGAGAAGGGTCTTCACAATAGTTGCTGCTTAATACCTGCTCGTTGATGCCATCCAAGCAAACCATACACACAAAGCACAAATTTGAGGGATGGGTTGTTGCTTTGCCGCGAACTGCACCAGTACAATAATTATACTTATGTATACCATACATTTTATAATATCTGATATATCATGTATGTAAATAATACAGTAACTATGCATGGGTAGGTTCAAGTGAAAACAAAGTGTGCAGATATTCTGCCCAAACACACACTGTCAGTTCGCATGTTATTGCACTGAAAGAAATGAGCTGCGTGCATGTCTTTCTATGACACTTTTATCGGCCAAAGTCGTACCAATAATATAAGGATTATTCAACCAGGTATCATATGTAAGTCTTGCCAATGCATGGCTCTTTAAATCATAAACAGACTTCGCAACAAATTCAAGGATTTTTCCAAAAGAAATCTTAGCAAAGAAAAATTTATAAGTTGCTGAGAACCAGTGTTACATGTGGTTGACAATATGAAAACAGGTTACCATAGAAAAAGAGAAAGAGAGATGAAAGGTAAGATGGAACAGTGGCAAAATGCTACACTGTAAATTACTTGTACCAAGTGAAGAATCCAGCATGTGGTGTAACAGTTGTATAGTCGTTAATCATGATTGTTATTCTTTGCATTGCTGTAGTAGAATAGCTTTGGCTTTGTGTAGAGCAATCCTGAAAGGGTGAATTTACTAGACCCTTTTAACAGTAAACTATATATATATATGTGGTTATATGTGTGGTTCGAAGGGGAACCGTAACCATTAGTCGTATAATGTCATGCAAGTGAATAACAAGAGAACCATGCAGCACGAGACAAAACAGGAGACAGGTGGACAGGGACACACGTGGTCGATCATTGTGTGCATGTATGTAAAGTACAATTAATTAAACACAGCGGTTAATACAAATTTAAAGTCATACAGTACTGTCCACCACACTACTCAACCCCCCCCCCCCCAGTAAACAGGGTGAACGATGGAGCAAGGTGGTGTGCAGGCAGCGAGGAGCTGTGCATCGGTGTACGGGTGTCCAGCGATCGATGTTGTTGATGTGTGTGTTGTCAGTGCACTATGAAAGCTGAAGGAGAGTCCAGGAAGTCTTATGCAGCAGAGATATAGCCTTCTCACTAGTGGAGAGTGTCTGTACTGTGTAGGAGCAACCTTTGTGGTGATGCAGGCATGAAGAAGTTGTTGCGGAGCTGAAATGAGGTGAGCTGTGCCGAAGTGAAGCAACTGAGGCGAGCTGTGCTGAAATGAGGCGATTGAGGCTGGGCTGAAGTCATGCCACACCTCGCCTGAGTGAGGCAAGGTGTGGCATGACCGGGATGAGCCAAAGTGAGGCAAGTCTGGACAGAGGAATAGTCAAAGATGAGCTGGAGAAGAGGCACTGACCAGTGATAACCCTGAAGGTATACCAGGAGGAGGAGGAGGAGGATGTCTGTAGGTGCATGGTCGTAGAGCACACAGTGAGGTCTCGGTCTGTTACAATGGTATACTGGTTGGAAGAGAAATGTCGTTAAAGTTGCGTATTCTGTGGTTGAAGCGATCAGCATCCGGGGTCACCAATATAGTATATGTGAGGTTTGAAGGGGAACTACAACCATTACTTGCATAATGTCATGCAATCAAATAACAAGAGAACTGGCACGAGACAAGATAGGAGACAGGTGGACTGGAATACACGTAATCTATTGTTGTGTACATGTGTGTAAAGTACAATTAGTTAAACACAGTGGTTAATACAAATTCAAAGGCCTATAAAGTACCATCCACCATATAGAGTCTGAAATGTCAACTTTGCTATACTAAACAAATTTCCAAATGTACTGAAAAAGCACCCCTTGATCGAAATGGGTTAGAATGATGTATAACTAATATGATATGTCATATCCAACGCCTGCATGCTACCCACAGGCTGTTTATTAAACTGTCAGTAATTATTATTAATTACATGTAAGACTCATAATTATAGACCATTTAAAATGCATGGAAAAAGGAATATAGGAGTGATTCCCAATTTCATCGAAAAAAAAAACAGAAACAAGGAGGAAAGCGTTTTGCTGCATTTGCAGGCCTGGGCTAGATGGGCATATATGTAGGGACAGACAAGCATAAAATTGGCATAAAGAAAGACAAACATAATATTGATATATAGGGCTAGACGGACAAAGGGCTAGGCTTAGATATAGGCCATATAGAGCTATATACGTATACTAAATGCTTTTTGGTGGTTGCCTAAAGGTCAAGCACAACAAATCTAAGAATATAAATTCCAGAAGTAGCTAATGATCAGCATGATCATAATATTATGCACTGCATAAAATGCATGCCCTTATGACAAAGCATCTGACCAATTGAATGCACAGTTCTATAATAATACTTACGTGCTGCTCCCTTACTCCTTGAATGTTTGACTACATCTGGTTCAAATTCATCGGCAAGGTGTAATGGGACTCCAATATTCGGTGACAGTGTATATTCTATAAGCAATGAAGAGTTGCCACAGGGAGTGGCTGTAAACTGCAAAAAGATGCAAGTCTTAGAAAAGTATGGGAGTATACCTTGTGCTACAGTTTGTAGCTGTATTTCATGACCTGACTCTTGAGCTGGGGAGACAATAGAATCTTGGTCATCATGCTGAGTGTCAGAAATAACTGACAAAACTCCATGAGACTGGACTTCTCTATGTGGATACTTCTTATAAAATGGTTTGCTCCCTGCATGGATGTGAGTGTATAGAAATATTGTAGTATATCCACACTTCCTAGTGAAAAAATACATAATATGGAGTACGGTAGTGTTCCATACGTACGATAAACACTGAAAAGACATGACTGCCATATATTAGTGCAAATTCATTTTCACCCGAAAACTATCGTAACAATTAATACAGTATACAGTTTAGTTAGAAGTATGTCGAAGTGACATTAATTGGTACATTTTGACCATAGATAATTTATCTATGTTTTGTAGCTGCTACACAATAAAGTAGTCAAAAGCCTTTGTAGGCCAATCTCTTTGAGAGAACTTCAAATCCTAGACAGCGAGGTATGGCTCCACAACACCATTGGGATTTGAAATGATTCTTCTTCTTATTCCTAATCATTTCGTTGTTTCTTTTTTTAACTAAGCTATGTGCAGGTCACCAGGAAGGGTTCAGGGGTCTCATCTTTCACCAGTGAGCTCTGATTGCCAGTTAGCATGAAGTGCTGTTTGTAGGTTTTCAAGCCACACCTACTTTTCTGAAGTAAGAAAATTTTTAATAGTCAAATCCCATACATTCGCCGGATCAGCCATTTTTGGATAATTGAAATGGTCATGTTTGACTATAGGCTTATGCATACATTGGATAATTGTCCACTTTATATAGACTAAGTGCTCTCTTGATCGAGCCTTTGCATCTAGTTGGATACACGGATTTTAGTCAACTAGCTGCATAGTGTTAGTTTCTTTATCTTACAAGATTTGATTGCGTTCCTCATAACTGCAGTAGAAACCTTCTGTAACAGCCTCTATTTGAGCAAATTTGTTTTAAAGGGACAACCTCATGAACAAGGGTATATAAAAACCATTAAAGGCGGTATAAAAGCATGTAGGATTGACACAGGACTGTGAAAGAAGGCTTTATCAAAAAAGCATCCTCCATGCAAAAACACTCGATTGGAACAAGTTGTGAAACAGGCACAGGACCAGGTGGGCAAAGTACAACGTGGGCATAGAACTAGTTGAGCATAGGGCTACATGCATGAGGCTACTAGATGGACATATAGGGCTAGACAGAGTTTAGTTGCATGGACTGAGTGTACTGTGCAAATTTCTACATCTCATAGCATATACGTACATTGTGCAGGACGTATACATAGGAATTTGCAATGTTTGTATAACATGCATTCACCCTCAGGCACTACGCGACCTCAGGATTTGGTATTTCATATACCATACAGCCCTCGCACCTATGTCTTATAACTAGTGATGGAGAGGTTGCAGATATGCTGGACAAATGCTTACTCTGGTATGAGCAACAAGAAGAAAGTACATCATCGTCGCTGCTCCTTTTCAAGAGTATAAGAGATTTAGCTGCTGCAAAGCGTTACAGTAACTTAAAGCAAACATCACTATATTCATATTATTCTAAATCATAAATGTGTAACTACGTACGTACATATTAGTCCTTACCAAGTTGTTGAATGCGCACATATTAATCACTGTACTTTTGTACGTATACTTTTAATTAGCAGTATTCTATTGTACATACGTACATGTCTTGTTATGATTACAGTTTGGTTGTTTCACTTATCCGGCTGTTTCACTTATCCGGCTGTTTCATGCACTTATCCGGCCTTAGCTCGGTCCCATTGAGGCCGGATAAGTGAGGGTCCACTGTACTACATTAACACAATTATGCTAACACCCAATTTTTTCACATTATACAATGTCCACGCATCTTGTGGCTATACTTTCAGGGCTCAAAAAACGACCATTTTGTTATTCTATTTTTTCGTCACCCACCTCTAATGTCTCGATGCACACAGATAGGTAGTGCATTTTGCTTCTTAGTCACCAATCCGGTGAAATTGGGTGATTTTGTCACATGATGAATTTTTAGAGGAAATATGGTATAATACACTTACATGGGGAATGAGGGCCAAGCCTAATGTAGCTGCCTTGAGTGGCTACTTGGATGCTTTGAGGGCCTGGTAGTCCAGATTCTGAACCAGGGCCTCTAATTCTCTTTACTGTTCTTTCTGAGTCATCTTCTTCCATCCCAAGTAATACAGGAAGTGCTTTGTGATCCACTCCCAGTGGCTGAGGACTCTGGCTCTCAATTCTTGTGGCAGTGTAATATGGTGGCACAGTCTTGGATTGAACTGAAGGTATTCTGATTCCAGTATCTATACAGAATAAGTAATTATTAAAGACAAAAACTTGCCGCTCACAGCTAGAATACACACCTGAGTGTATATATATGCGTACAGGTATATATTCTGTGGAAGGTTTTAACTTTCCAAACAGCAGTATATATACGTAGCACACAATGTGCATGCATCCGATACTGAATGTACAATGTCAAGTTTACAGGACAGTTTTGCAATATTTTGGTCATGCAGAGTTTTAACCCAGCATGCACACTGATTTTCTTTTTCTCTTTTCACCCCCACATTCTTGACCATGCAGGAGGGGACCAGAAACATAAAGTTAGGTTTGCATGGCCTCATGTAGTTACGGTGCTGCTAGTGATAAAAAGCTATAATTTTTCAGCATCTATAACTTTTACTCATGCAATTACCTTGTGATCCGGGTTGTTATTCACGTGTATATATACAAAATGTCAAATCCATGTGTAGTGACATCTGTTTTCACCAATCTCAGTATCCAAGAGGAATGGTGAAATAACGTACTGTGTGAAATTTTCGCGAATTTTGCGAATGGGTTCTAATTCGTGAAAGTTTAGTCATGAATTTTGGGTTGGCCTGACTCCCTAGACTAACAAACTATACGCATTTGCAAAAATAAAAATGCAAACAGTCAACTTACAAGTGAAGTGTAAATTTGCGAAATTTACATCTCGAGAAAATTTCGGACAGTAGGATAATAATATATACATGGAAAAAGATAGCAGATACTTCACTATAGGGATTTATGTGTAAAATGCATGTAGAAAGCATTCCACTATTTATCACATGCAAGTATTTCATTTTTCATACATATAAAGGGTCAGGAATACCTTCTTATAGCTACTTCAACATTGGTATGAGACATTCAAAACACAATTATATTAGCATGTTTGCCTACCATGCATAGCAAAGTCCTTGTATAATATTCTAAAGCTCATACAAATTGAAAACGAAAAGTGTAACAGCACTAAACATGCAATGGATATATTATTTACCACTGAATATACATATACTGCAGGTTTTGTGCTCACTTGCATACCAGCAATTATTTCTTCATGCAGTCTGATTTGAGGGGGTTCCTGCTTGTCTTGTGGAAGTGAACTATGGTAGTCACCTCTCTTCTTGGGTTTGTCATCCTTTATTGCAAGTGAAGAAGTGGAATCAATATTGAGGGGTGTTTCTGGTAGCCGCTGAAATTCCCTTTCCATAGGAGGGGGTTCATCAACATCATGCAAAAGTTTGCTTACAGGATCTGCAGGTCAATTAATATAGGGCATGATCACGATACATATACAATGTCATGTACATATACATGATCATGATAAATTTAAAAATAATTCACTTATGTATAATATTATATATAATTGAATACCGTATGGCAGGAAAGTTCCAAAGGACAAAAAGCTGTTACAGATCATTCCATGCATATCACAAATTTTGCGAATCCGTGGATCTTGTCAGCAACATGCTATATATACGTCAGATATCAGTTTCTTTCAAGTTGGCTACTGATGAATCAGTTTCTGATATTCATACAAGATCAGAGGTTCGGGAAGCTCCCATTGCAGGGACAGAGCCACAAAAAATTGAGTGGACCGTTTTTTTGTTCGTGGACAAAATATTTCAGTTAATAATTTGGCATATGTTGAGTATACATGTGGCACTGCATGTAATGCTACAAAACTATACAAACTTTGCAAATACAAGCATGCGTGAGTCCCTGGCACTAATAAACTCATTGCCCACTACTTCTAGGTCTTTACTGTCAGGAACACACTGCAGACTGGAGCTGGTAGGAGCAAGCGTATTGTTATCGGCCATGTGGTATATATAACATAATAACGTCATAATAATATGGTGACCTTGTGTGCTGTCATTGGCTAGTCTCGTGTGCCAGACCCAGCGCCAAGAATTAAGGGTTGGGTCTGGTGACTTTGCGCACAGCGAGTTAATTCTGTGCGACAAGATCTTGTCACGTCCAATCAGATTTGACTACGTCATTGGCATTGTGTCATTGCTAATTCCTGAACCAGGACCTTTCAAGATTTTACTATTATCATCGAGATTGTCGGTCGTTGTTCGATTTGATTTCGAAGATTCTTATATGATTCGTAGTTCAGTTGGCACAGAGCTAGAGATTTATGTTCTATTGTAGAGGAGGCTGATGCCTTGCTAGGGTATGCCTGTCTGAAAGATGAGCAGAAGAAGGTCCTGCAAGGCGCGATCCGTTCGCAAGCGGAAAAGACAAATTTGTATCCCTTCCAACTGCGCATGGATATACTGGAAGTGTCTGTGCTTTACTCTGCTATTGTTAGTTTATTGATTAAACCCGAAGCACAGCCGAGAACACGATGATTGTCATATTTGCATTGCTGCTGATCGCTCTCAGGCTGGTGAAAAGACTGATTGGTGCCATTTAGAAGGAATAACGGCTGGGTATGAAAGTGGCAAGGAAACTACAGACAAGAGGACAAAAAGGGAGATGATTGACAGGAAAATGTCAGTGGGTGTTTGCGATTATGTATGTGATAATTACATTCCATTAGAACACTCGTTGAGCACAAAGTCTCCAGACCCAACCCTTCTCGGCGTGGGGTCTGGCACGACTAGTCGTTGGCCTGATTAGTAATGTATATATTAGTAAGCTGATAGAAGCAATTTCTTGCAAGTGAGATTTATAATCATAAGTATAAGGTGCTACAATTGTATAAGCTTTTCTATCCTAGTTTGTGTAACGAAACCCATTAACAGCAAATAATACCAAGTAGCCCTGGCATTTCTGTATTATAGTTTGGTAGCTCTAACTTTTTCAAGGTTTCATAAAAAGTGCATGGTCAGGTTGAAACCTGACTAACCGGACTAGTGGCTCCGCCCCTGCATTAGTGAGACACTGTTGACATTTTTCAAGAAGAGTTTGATTTTGTTTCACAAATGATAACCAATTCGTGCAACTTCTTGTCCGCACAACTTTCCACCATCCAGTATACATATTATTCATTATATATAGTATATACACTAGTGTTGTGCAATTAATGAAAAAATCAGCATTGTCGATTACTACTAATCAACATTGAAAGTAATCACGATGCTTCAATTAATCTGCCCATAAGCTGTAGGTGATCAAACTAAAAAGAAAACCTAAAAACCTAAAAACACACTATCAGTATCAAATTAAGATATTATGTTGAAAAGATGGATGCATTTTTGGTATCTAGAAGTGTTCTGTTAGCAGTGATAATGTCACTGGTGTTGTTCCAGAGAGGCTTTAAATTAGCTTTTGCTAGGAGGTCCTCAGGTTCGCATGTGGGACATGTCCACGCTAATTCGGAGGTGTGAAAATTTCGGTCTTTTTTACAACTTCGGTTCTTAACTTGTAGAAGCTTCAGAGCATCGAACGAGGGCCTAACGAGTAGGTAGACTCATAAACTTTTCAATAATTTCCCTTTTGAGAGGCCTGTTGTTGTCGCGAAGGAATTATAATGAGGTTTTTCTAAGCCCTACTAAAAAGCGAAACGCTTTGGGTGCTACATTGAGGAACGCTTCTAAGACTATTTTTTCACACAAATAGCTATAGCAACACAATTTTACTAACTTTTCCATGCGAGGGCATTGACAATTCCTCTCCAAAGCCGAGATCTGCAAAATTGACCCTCAAAACACAAAATTCAAGCTCCAATAACTTTGGGCAGGAACAAAAGTTCTCTTGCCCCCACATGGAAAAGTTGTATTCTCTATAAATAGCTCGACGTTCGCATCAAGAAACTGTATGTGTCCATGTAGCTAGTTCATTGGCGTAGCACCCAAACAAAAACTAAAATTCTGAAGAACATCTAGTTGGGTCACGAGCCAACATGTGACAGAACAACTGTGACGAAAGAAAACGTCACTAAATGCGGATTTGACAATCGTATACGCCCGAATAACAGCTCGAATCACGGGATAAATGCGTGACTAATAACTTATAGGCGCCGAAAAACCACATTTTATCACTATGCAAACTGAGGGGCGCTATCATAACAAATCTGGACATGTCTCAGATGCGTTCTTCAGCCATTTTCCACACTCAATCTCAGCACTATCTTACTGCACATGCTCAGTGTCAGTTTTTCTACATTTTTATCCATGACCTATGCTGTTTTTACAATTTGTTCAAGTAATTGTCCATTTCTCATGGCAATCAATTGCAACAATTACAACTTGTCACAGATAGATCAATCAAATAATCGATTTAATTGCACAACACTAATTTACACCTCCCTACACAGCTATGTGATCCATATATACCTGGTCTATGAGATACCAGCTGTAGTACAGACTCTGACTGTTTGATCAGTGGAAAGTGTGCCCCAGCAAAGAGCTCCTGTATAAAACAGAATAATATAGTGATAAGTATCAGATGGTCACTCTCATTAAGCAATATGCTAATAGATCATTAAATTAAATGCAAATCCCATGCACTTTTGCATATAATATTATGCATATAAGCATGGTTTGTTGCATTACTTGTGCTTTCATATTGACATTTGTCTCCCCATGGGCTTGGAATTGACGTGAGAAACTCTATTATTAATAGATATAGAATGCATTAATATTGAATGCAATTAATATATAAAGCGACTGTAACAGTTACACATATAATATATGCATATGTTGAGTGTATTTCGGATGATATTTGATAGATCACGAACAACAGAATAAGAGGAGATGCCAATGTTTGTGATGTTGTGCCAACATAAAACATCACAATAATGGCTGTTTTTCTGAGCTCGAATAAACATCAGTTTTGCCACGGGTCAATTTTTTTTCTGATCATTGTGCTTTCTGTTTTCATCAATCTGGCATATGTCAAAATTTACAAAAATTGCTCTGGGAAAGCGTTATAATCAGATATTTATTCACTGCATGCAAATTTGTCTGCAATTTATGCTGTTCAAAGGGCAGAAAGACAGATTTTTTGAATAATAATTTTTGCTTTGCTAGTTATAACCTATTCCCCAAGCAATTTTCAAATGGTTGACTATATATTTTGTCCTTCTTCTGATACTAGTTTCATGAAAATCTTCAATGATTTTGACCCGCGGCAAAGGCAAAGTCTGTCTAGAACAGCTATGTTTCATCAGTGTTCTTCTACCTTTGAGTAAGAGTTACCGTTATTATTATAGTTTTGTAGCAACCAACATGTCTTTTAATCTAGTATATTAATGGACTTAACATCCACCTACCAGTATTTAGAAGAAAACGTCGAATATATGAGCACCTTCTCAGCAGCACTCATGCATTTTGTCGTTTTTCTTATGGGTGGTTATAAATACCCTGTGCACACACATACATACACACATACATGTACATGCATACACACATACACACACATACACACAAACAAACACACAGACATGCACACACACACACACACACACACACACACACACACACACACACACACACACACACACACTAGTGTTGTGCAATTAATAAAAAAATCAGCATTGTCGATTACTACTATATCAGACTATAAGCTGTACTGATGTGATCAAACTAAAAAGAAAACCTAAAAACCTAAAAATACAGTATCAAATTAAGATATTATGTTGAAAAGATGGATGCATTTTCGGTATCTAGAAGTGTTCTGTTAGCAGTGATAATGTCACTGGTGTTGTTCCAGAGAGGCTTTAAATTAGCTTTTGCTAGGAGGTCCTTAGGTTCTTCAGCCATTTTCCACACTCAATCTCAGCACTATCTAACTGCACATGCTCAGTGTCAGTTTTTCTATACTTTTATCCATGACCTATGCTGTTTTTACAGTTTGTTCAAGTAATTGTCGATTTCTCATGGCAATTGATTGCAACAATTTGATTACAACTTGTCACAGATCGATTAATGTAATAGTCGATTCAATTGCACAACACTAACACACACACACGCGCGTGTGCATGCATACACACACACGTATACAACCAGTGAACCCACTACACTATGGCCACCAGGAACAAGAGAATCTGGTCAGGTTGGACAGGTGGGTGGAATAGACAGGTCCTTGTACAATGCATATGTACGGTACAAGAAATAATAAAGTTGACGTAAAACAAGCATAGCGTGCTTCTACGGATGCCCTTTTTACGGACTGTTTTATGTGCCTGAATTTTTTTCTCAGTTACGGAAGATTCACGGGCAAATAAATGGGTACGCACATGTGAGTAGAAATCTATAGGAGCAAAATCGACATGAAGTACAATTCCTTTTGAAATGTAAGCGTTCAAATCATGGTATCATCTTCGAAAGGAATGGATGTCTCCCTGAATGTTTATCGAAAGCTTGCAGGCAAGTGCGCAAGAGACTCATGGCGAGTTCGAGACAGCCATGAGAATGCCACGCTGGCCTTAAATCAGCATTTTCAAAACCTTTTTCAAGATTGTCAAAGGAAATCAAACTGAACAAAGAGAACCCTAACCCTAACCCTAACCCTAACCCTCTACCTTCTTTCACGAAAACGCTCACAGCTACATATCGAGGATGTTCGTAAGAGGCCACCATTTTTATGATGCGTCGTATAATATTGCGCAACCGTAATTTCGTACTAGATAAAATTAATAGCAGTATAACATTACACAATAATTGATGGAAATTAATATATCAAAAACAAACAATACCAATGAGGTAGTGTCCTTCAGCCAGGATGACCTGAACTGAGGCACAACCGATGGGTGATCACTATAAAGACCTTGATCCTTTGATGGCATGAATTGATGATCATAGCAGGCTGAAAGCCAAGCGCCTTCTAATCAAATTCATCATCATGCTGTATGGGTGACCTCGTTTCATTGCAATCATGGATGCTAGCTTCTTATAGAAGACAGATGCTGCAGGAGCTAGGCCTCCAGTTGCACTGATC
>CAUJGJ010000376.1:1377500-1390000 GCA_963170055.1 Halisarca cf. caerulea
TCCATGAGGTGGACAACCTGACACTGAAGAGAACAAAGGGCAATCTCAGATCTAAGACAGAGTTGTAAAGAACGATGCATGAAATACCTCAACAAAGAGAAGTACCAAAGACCTCAGAAGCAATGAAGACTGATGCACAAACAAGTACCAGTTGTGCACCTCCTGATGTCCTATTGATTAATAGTTTATCAGACACAGTTTCACCCACTGCAGGGGTGGCCATTTTTCCTACATCATCCCTACATACGTATGTACGTATATACCGTACATAGTGACTGATTAGAATGATGATATAAACTACTTCCATGGTAAACCGTTTATGATACTGTAGCAATAAAACTTTCGCAGATGCTATTGGCCAATTTTCACAGATTCCCCTATAATGTGCAGTGCTTCTCAACAACTTCCATTCTTTTGACGGCCTATAATTTTAGTCATTGCATAAGCACTCAACTCAAATTATTGCAGACTTTATTTTTTCGCGCATGGCTGCTAATCCGCAAAATCTGTGAAAGTTTCATCCTGTGAAAATGTGTGCGCATATGGCAGTTTATTCAACACTGTTTCAGCTACTACATGTGACCCACACAGGGCTTATTAATACCACATCATTACGATATGACTCGGACTGGAATAAAATGATTCTGATTCCCCCCCCCCCCTCCCCCACGCAGTATTGAACACACAACAGGAAACTTTTTATCGGACGAATTGTGAATTCAGTTGCAATGCTAGGTGAGTGCATTCATGTAGACATTTGAAACTAAAAACATGCTGCTAAAACTGGTTAGCACTCACAATTTCATTTCTTTTCTGATGGTCTCTGCTATAGTATGGAGAACAGGTTTAGCATGTTTCGAATATTCCTCTAGAAAGATGCAGAAATCCTCCAACGTCTTGTCAACATAGTAAGAAGACATGTAGTCCAGTAACTGATGTATACATGATGGCTTATCACCTTTCTCCACAAGTGCTATAAGTTGGTCCATATCAGCCTTAGCGAGAAGGTTCCTCCCATATAACCCTGATATGAAATCCTTACTTGCCGGCAAGCTGTTTTGCAGGTATGTGTGCAGAGATTTTAATACTTTCTTATTTAATGCTCCTTCATCCATGATTTGCACCAACTAATCTACCTCCACCCAGTGGTGGTCGTAAAATGCTTTGAGACAGTACAGGCTGAATTTTCCTCAGTTGAAAATCTATAATGGCAGCATTGAAAAAGTAATAGTTACCTACAAAGCGTGGGATCAAGTGGGGTAAAATGGAACACCAGGGGTGAAGAGGAACAGGGTCTTTACTTTTGTTACAGCTACGCTATCTAGCCATAGTTAAATCCCCAATTCCCACAGACAACACTAACCAAAGATAAAGCCTGTAAGTTGCTGTTGACACAGCTTTCAATTGACCGTTCCAAATTACCCCCCCCCCCCCCCTTCCATTTTATCCCGCTTTATCCTATAGCACAAAATCAGAATCCTAGCTTTGATTACGTAAGGACATAGTCTAAAGATTTAACATACAAAACACACTTGAGGTCAGCGAACAAACTCACCAGGTGTAGGGACGAAATGGAGTTGTTTTAGGGTGACATTGCTGGCAAGATTTCTTGCTAAACCATAGCCCGCCCCTTTGAGGGTTTGGGCGAGGCAGTGATGACGTCATATTAGCTACTCTTTACTGAAGGGGGGGGCAGAATAGTAAAAATGGCGGAAATGTATACACATTTGAAATCGACCGTAAATGATGCAAAATTCAGCTCAGAAAGGCTTTTAAAAGCTTAAAACTATTCATAAGGTATCCTGCTAACTGTATCAGCAGCAAAACGTGCAGTTGCATAGTTGTTCGTCCCAAAAATGGGCTAAAAATAACGGCTCTTGGATAACACATTGTCCACCGAGCTGCAAGCATTACGTCACATTCCATGCCCTTATAAGGATGACACTAAGGAAACAGGAAGTTTATTAGTCCATCCAAGATCCTATGGATAGATTTCATGCTCACGCCAGCTACACAGGAAAACGAAAGGTGACAAATTATCACCTATAGTAACAATAGACAAGAAGTGATTAATCCTGAAGGAAGCCATACATGTTAGATTTGATCCATAGTTCAAGAAACAATGCTACAAGGGGTATGTACACCAAATTTGGGACTGATACAGCAAAGTATTATGAAGTTATACAAGTTTCAAGGCAAAAATGCTAGTTCCGAGAAATAAACATAAGTAATTATGCAAATGAGCATAGACTCAATACAGTAACAAGACCACAATATAAAATGTCAGTAGTTATTGCTAGACCATATAATGCAAGTTAAAAGCCTCCTGCTTGGTATGTAGTGCCTTCTTTCTGCTTCTGAGCCTCTTCAATTCGGGATACCACAACCAGACGTTCCTCCCTTCGCAGCTTTGCCTCATCTGTCATCTTTTTCTCAGCCTTCGATATTCTTTTCATGTCGCACCTCTGGGCATTGATGGTGGTGAACTTGTAAGATCTCAGACCAGCAGCCTCCATCATGCTGGCATGCATAATGAAGCCCTTGTTGTACTGCATAATGGCGGAGTATACAGCAACCTGGATAGCAGGAAGTGAGTGATACAGATGTTTCGGTGCCTTTTTCCATATGATGCTATGCAGACTCTCATTTGGGTTTTGTGTATACCCATGCATCACTCTCTGTAAGAGCCTTTCATCTGAAAGTCAAGTGAACAGAGGCTTCAGCACTTCAAAGAACACATTTGGTAGGCACTGCTTGTCGCTGTACGTTGACTCACCACTGGCTTGGTCTTGCTTCCACTTGCACCATGTGTTGGAGCAAAACTAATGCTGTTTACTCCTATCCTCCATTTTGGTGCTGTGATACAGAATAGCCCATACCGCATTTCTCATGTTCGCGACATTGCCCAGATTTGATCGAATAGCCTTTCCATAGTACTGTTGAAAACGCTTGATCCGATCATCAGTGAGTCGACCACGTCCACCCATAGTCTTGCCATCTAATAGTGTCCTTCCTCTGTAGGACTTCTTCAAGTTGAAAAGATTAGTGCCCATTCGTTTCTGAACATGACCCATACAGTCAATCTTTTCCACTTTGATGCCATCTTCTCTGTATGGGTCTAACTCTACAACAGCAGAGTAGCTCTTAGCGTCGCCATCAGAGATCATGTGTGTGTACCGAAATCCTCGAGATTTTGACCGTTTCCACAGAATACAAGCTCCTTCAGCTTCCATGGCTGGAGATGAGCCCTCAAAATTCTTCTCACACCGATTTTCATGGCCTTTGAACCACTCTACAAATTGTGCTTCTGAAAGTATGGACAACATACGCTCACAAGTTACACATTTTTTGCATAGGACAGCTGCATCCAAAACTTCACCACTTAGAGGTGATATGACGGTAACAACCCCATATATTGATGTGTGGCCTCTCTTTTGCCAGGATCCATCAAAAGACACAGCAATATCGAAATACTTTGAAGACATATCTGCTGAAGATTCGTCTTCGTCTTCTATCATCTTCTTCAAATGCTCAGCAGCCTTATCAAAATGACATTGAATGTTGGCATAGAGTGATGTCTCAATATGCTCCAGATGTAGTTGGAATGACGGCATGCTCAAGCCCCCTGGCATTCCCAAATACGTGGCCAACTCGTCCAAGCCACTTTGTCCAAATCCCATTTGGCTAGCTACGTATGTCATCCTACGATTGATGTCGTGGCTTCTTCCTCGGTTCTCATCCTGTATGGGTTTTGCAGAGGTCTTCACTGGGACCTCAAAACTGCAGACACTGCACAAGATGACCAAATCACTGGCAAATCCCATCTGACCATTTGGTCTCTCTAGCAGCTTCAAGGTGGATGAAGGGCAAGACATGTTGGGACACTGAAGACTGCAGATTCCCTCTCCAAACACTTGCAAGTCGATCAGCCGGTATCCTGATGGTCCAACTGTCTTGCTATCATGACAATCAGGCTCTACAGAAGGTGTACTTGGCACATTTCCCTAAAGTTTCTTCTTAGATCGACTTGTGGGCTTACTTTGGGCTTCTGCAGCTTCTGAGACAGGAGTGCTGGGTGTAGTAGAGCCTCTCCTCACAACATCCCAGTAATTCGTTCCTTTGAACTTGTTATTTTTCCTTCTCACTTTAGGCATTGTTAAGAGCAGTTACTCAATATGCTACCGTACGCTCGGAAATTTTCGCGGTACTAAACTTTCGCGGTTTTCGCGGTACTGCACGGCATCCGCGAAAATTAAATCCGCGAAAATCCTATACGACCCTTTATGTTCAGCGCTATGCACAGGAGTCTTAGCAAAGAACAAAAAAGCAGGAGTGTCGAACGTTTCGTATATTATACCGTTCGTTTTCTCGTCCGTTATGTCGATCAAGTCATTCTTTACCCCATCAGACGCTCCATATCCGACTAAAATCTGGAAGGCAGCTGGAGAAGATCAACTGCAACAATTTGCACTTGCATTGATAACCGTTCCACGGACTAACAACCACGCTAACAAACAGAGCAGCCATTTTTCAGTGCTTAATTTATATAGGATTACATATTGTTGAATTAATATAAAATCCAATCTAAGATCCGCGAATTTGAGAAATTCTGCATCCGCGAATAATTTAGTACCGCGAAAATCCTCCAGTGTTGCGTCCGCGAAAATTTAGTACCGCGAAAATTTCCGAGCACACGGTATTTTATTGGTTAACAATTGCGCAATACATAATTCCATTGGATAAAATTATATGACATCATCAACAAAATGGCACCTCCATTCGCGCCATTTAGGAGCATACAAATTTGAGCTGATTTTGAGAGAAATAGACTGCAAGGATACAGAATAAGGTCATCCTTGTGTTCTATAAAGGTTAATACTTGTTTTAAGCTGAAAAAAGAAAATTGTATAAAAATCGGCACTTTTACTATTCTGCCCCCCTTAGATCTTCCAAGGCTTAACCTACGCAACGCGTAGGTTAGAATATCCATGTCTTTAGCAATCATCTTTGCAAGAAGAAAATGGCCACTGTTCATGCAGCATTGGAGCAGCGAATGAGCGGATAAAGGTAAGAGTCATTCATGATCTATAGTATAGTCACCTCTACTGCCGGGGCCTATTGTCAATGGACAGACACCGTGTTTACAGGGAGGGTGGAAGGGGTGAGGAGCATTCGGGCAGTGTTCAAATGGCAGATCTAGAATGTGATGAGTTACAAAGAGCAAGTGAGAGTAATGCCTAGTGAACCTCTGAGTCATACAAACTTAGAACCTGAAGTCCAAAGGCCCAAATTTATCAGTGATTAAATTTGTCTCTATAATTTCTGTAGTCGGTTAATTGAACATAACTTATACTATTATATGAATTAGATTTTGCAATTGAATATTATAACAATTTAATTACCTATGTATGCATGTATTATTCTGGTATTGTTGCATGATTATAAAATGTGACCTTAAGTCTATGCAAGAACCTTAATTTGGTCCAAAATGGTCAAAATTGAGATAATAAACTACTATAGAATCAAATACTGCAGCATCAATTCCTAATTCCAGATTTTGAACTGCAAAGTATCTCCGGGCATTAAATATTCATGCATGAGCGGACGTAATAACTATGCATAGTTTCAAATATTGTTGACACATGCAAAAAATAATGCACAATAAAATGACGTTTAAATTTGACTGCATGTGAAGGGACACCCTTTTAGTATGGAAGGAGGTCACATTGTCCAATACATCTAACTATAGCTAGTGTAGGTAATTATATTTTCCATGCATGTCTGCGTATTGTAGGCCTAGGTCAAGTGCTAGCTTGCAGACATTAATAATGCATAATGATATAGCTATAGGCATATAATTGTGGAAGTACATGACGGCCTTTGCTAAGTCTAGTATGTACATGCAGTGAGACCTCACTTGTCCTCACCTCAGATATCCAATCCAGTTCCCTCACCTTCTGCAGTAGTTTTCATTGGAACAAATCTGCACTAATCCAAATGTACACTTTTATTATAACTACTGCTCCCTCACTTACCCAGTTCCCATGCACACTTTATCCACAGTTTCATCAGAACAGATGTGTGTGGACAAGTGAGGTCTGACTGTACACATTATTATGCAGAAATAGTACACAATATTGCACAATTTTGTGAAGTAAAACCTTTGTAATCGGACACCTCTATAATCAAACATTCTCTCTAATCCGACCATCTTATGAGGTATGGTAAGAGTCACTCTGTAATCCAACAACTTCTTATTCCAACATAACGGTTTTCATATGCATGGAGCTATTATATATATATATATATAGGTGTATGACATAGAGATAGACATGCATAGTACTGGACATACAGGGGGCTAGATGAGCATAGACTGAGGTGGGTTGGACTAGCTGGGTGCAGTACGCAAGTTCCTACATTCTACATTATGGCAGGAATTTGCACACTGTACCCAGTCCAACCAATTAAACTCTGTCTTTAAGCTCTATGCCTGTCTATAGCCCAATGTATTATCTATAGCCTTACGGTCAGCTGCACTAGTCCCATGCCTGTCTATATGGTCCTATGCATCATAATATGTGTTACGCATAATATCTGTCTAGGCCTATATGCCCACCTAGTGGTGGTATAATAGCTCTGTGTATGTCTATGACAGGGTTCTATCTAGGATGATTCTTTTCTGGGGGGGTGGGGAAGCTTCTGAGTATATATAGTGCATCCTGCATGTGCGACACATGATCGTGTTTTTATGCATGTATTGTAATTATATTGTATCTATCATGTGTAGCAGGGTTTCTTTCAGGATAATGATCATAGGGGCAAATAACAAACGTTAAACTTAGTAATGGAAGGGGCAAATACATACATGGTATGGCTTAGCCTACATGTCTATAAAAATATGCAGTGCAGTGATGTATGTAATATCGTAGGGGTATATAACTAGGGGGTGTGCATGGGGTATTTTCTCCCAGAAAAAATTAATTTAGAGCTTTTAGTTTATGTAAGCGTTAGGTGGTATCTCAGGCCATTTTAGACCAAGCAAGGGTAACTGTTCATGATTGTACTTGATTTAAATGTGTGGATATTCGACAAAATTGCTGCAGTATATATTAGCATCTGGTCCTTTAATGCAGTTGGTCAGCAAGACAGCAGAAAACATGGATTAGGTGATTAAACTGAAGGCAGCTTTAAGCCCTACATGCATGTCCTTTACCTACATGTCACATGCATAATGCTTTCTCTCTACATGACTAGACTATACTATGCATACCGTTTACAGGAAAACTTTCGCAGATCGTCAAAAATTAAGTCATATCAGAATAATTGAAAAATTTCGAGATGTATGTTTTCATGAGATAGTACAAAAGGCTTCTAGCCACCCCGGTGTCATGGGGAATTTGTCACCTCTAATTTTGTTATTATTCCCTAGTGATGATGGCACTCCCAAGTAACAAAGGCCCAAGGCTCTATGAAGTTTTCTAAGATAACCAAGGATTCTGGGTGAAAATTTCATTCAAGATATTATAATGGAAGAGAGTCGAAGGGATATCTGCGAGGAAATTTTCAACTATGATGCAAGTCACCAAAACACTGCCAGCGGCAACAAAGACAAGTATACAGATGGGATGGGACCAGCAAAGGTGTGTGTGTATGTACACGTGTGTGTGTGTGTACGTGCGTGCATGCGTATGCGTGTACGTGTGTGTTTGTGTCCATGTGTGCTTGTGTGTGTGTGTGTGTTGTGTTGTGTTGTGTGTGTGTGTGTGTGTTGTGTTGTGTGTGTGTGTGTGTGTGTGTGTGTGTGTGTGTGTACGTCTGTGCTTGTGTGTGTGTGTGTGTGTGTGTGTGTGTGTGTGTGTGTGTGTGTGTGTGTGTGTGTTCGATTTATTTTCATGTTTTATTCAATAATTTTAGATCATAGTTGGCCTTGGCAGCACAGTGCAGGAACTCTTCATCACATTCTACATATATATCTATTAGAGTCAACTAGGGACAGCCCCAAAATTGATTAACCTCACCACACACCCTAAACCATGTCCTGAACGTCATCAAGAATTTTTAAATTCCCCTTCAACCCTCCCACTTCTTCCAAGAAGTTCAGGAGAGAAGAAGATGAACCATTTGCTGATGTTATTTGTTCTGCTGGCTATAGCGACGTATCAGCTTCGCGTTTCAGCTCAACTCGAATCCTGGACAACAGTCACGTACGAACTAGGAGGAGAAAACGTAACTGCAGAAATTGTTGAGGCTCCCGATACCATAGAATGTCCGTTGAAGGAAAGCGAGACTTGCTTCATAACTCTAAACGTCTCGTCCATTCTTACTATGACTCTATACCCATACGATCCCTTGGCAGCCGAATACGCGGGAGGATGGCGTCACGTTAGCGGATACAATGCTCGAGTTAATCCGGACGGATCGTTTGGATTCCAGTTTGAGAATCGCGAACCCAGGAGAAACTACAGTAAATTCCTCTGGCCCGTAACCGCAGATGGTGAGAGGGTGAATGTACTAGCAGTGAACAATCGCATGCCTGGGCCTACCATCATCACCAGATTAAATCAGAACTTGCAGATCAAAGTTATCAACAGTTTACTCAGTCAGTCCATTTCTGTCCATTGGCATGGTCTTCATGCAGAAGGCGTGCCATGGGTGGATGGTGTGGCGCAAGTCACTCAGTGCCCCATACTTCCCTACACTTCATACACATACGAATTTGCTCCAAAAGAGGTGGGGACTCATTGGTACCACGCCCACCATGGTGCTCTGAGAACAGAGGGACTTTACGGTGCGTTGATTGTCACAAGTGACTCTGAGTTTGAAGGGACAGATGTTAATGTTGGTGACTTTGTGGATCAACCAGAAAGCCACACACTTGTGTTGATGGATTGGCAGCACCTCACTTCAACCGATATGTTCTACATTTTCAATAGTGCATCTGGTTTCGTCAATCCGGTGGATCCGACAAGCAACCGAAAGTATAAAAGTACAAAGTTGGATAGCGGCTCATCCGCATCACCATGGCCATTTGTATCTGGACTCATCAACAAAGCTGGCTGGTATTTCGAACCACTTGATTCAAACTCCTGTGTACCTAGACTCAACCTTCCTCTTGAATTCTTTCAAGTGGAAAGGGGAAAATCCTATCGCTTTCGTATTGTTGCAGCTATGGGTCTATTCAGTTTTCGCATCTCCATTCAAGGTCACAAGATCAAGCTGCTTGCCACTGACGGTGTACCCACCAAGTCTACACCAGAAGAAGTTGACTTTATCATCGTCCAACCTGCTGAACGGTATGACTTCATTTTAGATGCTACTGCTACTTCAGAAGAAGATGGATACTACTGGATAGTGGCAGATACATTGGAATCCCCTGAAAGTCTCTTGGAGAACGGAATGAATTGCTTCAAAGGCCATCGTGCTTACGCCATATTGAAATACGCTGGTGCTACTCCTATGACAACATGGCCACCAGATATCGACTATGATCCTACTGCAGACCGTTTGTGTTATGCTGATGATACCTGTGTAGCCATCAACTGCCCTTTCCAAGCCTATGTAAGTGAAAATGGTACCCAGTGTATAAGCATGGATCAACTGCAACTCCGCAGACCTGTTCCCATTCCCGATGACGATGTTAGCGAGAGCGTGTTCCTGAATTTTGGTTTCGAAGCTGATCTGGGACCAGGAAGCTCAATAAATGGCCGCCACTTTGTACTACCCCCAAGCCCACCTGTCACGCAGTATGCTGATCTAACAAAATATGAAAAAAATTATTTTTGTGAGTATACACAAGATGAAGACAGGGCAGGCAAGAAGTGCACTCATATGTACACTACTAAAACAAAGACTGTTGAAATGGTCTTCATGAACTTATTTACTCCCAATTTACCAATCAACTTCACTGAAGGCCATGTGGTTCATCTGCATGGTCACTACTTTCGGGTGGTCCATGTTGGCTTTGGAAACTGCACTGCTGGAGCATTCGGTAACTGTATTCATGAAGACATCCATTGTGCGGACGATCAAGTGTGTGACAGACATGTGACCTGGGCTGGTGGCTCTCGTCCAAGTAAACTCAACTATTCAAATTCTTATGCTCCATTCAAGGACTCTGTTTATGTTCCTTCAGGTGCCTACGTTGTTGTGAGGTTTGCTGCAGACAATCCAGGATGGTGGTTGCTTCACTGTCATGTTGAACTTCATCAGCTGGGAGGAATGGCCATGATGGTGTCTGAAAAAAATGATGAAATCCCATCTCCACCAAGCAACATACCTAAGTGTGGGAATTTTGTTCCACAGCCTTCTTCCTTTCAACTAAATGCTTTAGAAGTTTCCCTTTTGTCTACAGCTGCTGTGACGGGAGGCCTGTTCTTGGCCCTGCTAAGCTGTTTGTTAACAGTATGCTGTGTATGCTGTGTTTGTGGTAGGGGCTGTTGTGGCTACACGCTAACCAAGACAACCAGGAAGGGCTACTCTGTCATACCTAGTGAAGGTCAGCAGAGAGTCTTTGACAACAAAGTGACAATGTCTTCTCTAAAAGATGACATTTGAAAGATGATTGCAAGATTACTTTAATTTACTTTGCATGTGCAAGGAGCAATGGTGGAACTGCATCAATAATTAGTTTTGTTTGAGATTATGAGAGATATCAGATTCTATAACATATAAAAATAAAATGGTATAGAGAATTCTGCATTCTGCATGCTTCAGTGTAACGTTATGTTGGCATTTGTAAACGGCATGGAGAGTGGATGTGTGCTACGAACTAGCTAGACAATCTTATAACATGCTTTAATGAATCGAATCATACTATAGTTCGCTCATCTGCGGAATTTTCAGAAAAGGTCATACCATACTACGTACGCGCGTAGCTGAAACTAATCTAGCGTTTCCTCAATAAAATAGCCATTTTAGATTGCAAACTGGAATGGGAAGCGTATCACTCGAACCGGAAGCTACAGACTTTTGCAGCGAGTTAAACAAAAATGGCTTCTAGTCTCGCTTCTAGTACTAGTACAGAAGGAATTACCGTGTCTGTAAAGACAGCCAAACAGAAGGTTGAAATTTCCATAAAGGCGGATGCTAATGTTGGAGATGTAAGTATACATGCTCAATGCTATCGTTTTGTTTACTTGTATGAACCTGTAGAGGTTTTGATCGCAACTGGAATAGGACACGGCCACTCGGCTTTGACGTTCCCCTAGAGTTCTACCATAGATATTTTATACTTACGTACGTAAGTATAGAGTATCTATGGTTCTAACGAGGGTAGATATCTAGAAGGAATAAATACTAGTTGTATTAAAGAAGTGGAGTAGCGGGGGCATAAGAACAAAATTGATTATGAAAAGCCGTCCTAAAGCAGTACTACCATAGATACTCTAACCTACGCAACGTTGCGTAGGTTAGAGTATCTATGGTACTACCCGGAAGACTACTTTCGATTGGTTGTTGCCTGAATTTTCCCTCGTGTAGCTGAAGAGTGAAGTATTGAAGCATTTCTCAGACACAGAATATTCTCAGCTTTGTCTCATCTACTCTGGAAAAATACTGAAGGATGAGGAAACTCTTAAATCTCACAGTAAGTGTGCTTATCCATCACCTTCGCGAAATACCTGCTCAGGTGTGTCTGTATGTACGTACTTTTTTTGGTTTGCATTTTCTTTTTGCTATTGTCACCATGGCTTCTGAATCAGGCAGCACAGCTTTGCCACAGCTGTACATATGCATGTATGTGTGTGTGTGTGTGTGTGTGTGCATACATACGTATATCAATCAATTAATCAATCAATCAATAATTATTTGAGTGCACCATGCCCACTGGCACTAGGGCACACACTGGCTCCATGTAGCACTTTCATCATAAAAAGAAAACAAAAAAAAGAAATGGACAGTGTCACACACACACACACACATACACACATATATATATATGTGTGTGTGTGTGTGTGAATGATACAATATACATATATATATATATATATATATATATATATATATATATATATGTGTGTGTGTGTGTGTGAATGATACAATATACATATATATATATATATATATATATATATATATATATATATATATATATATTATAATAATAAATAAGGTCAACCAAATCTTGCATGCCACATGCGTGAAATAATTTCCAGTAGCTGGAAGTTTGTGCATGCAACAGACAGCAGGGATGCAGCAGGATGTTGGGTACTGACATACGGGTATATCGGTAGCTGTGAAAGTGTTCGAGCACAACTTCTTTCTTTTCTCACAATGTACATACGTATGTATGCATACAGTCAAATCTCTTTACAAAGTCACTTGATACTACTTCACTCTTTCTACAACAACACTCATGTTGGGAACTGTTTCACTGGTCTCTGTACAAAATGTACTGGTTACAGCAACAGCTTGGTTATAGCAGCATGTTGTAGTGGAACCAGTGGTGTTGCTGTAGAGAGGTTTGACTGTACAGCAGCACGTTGTAGTGGAACCAGTGGTGT
>CAUJGJ010000376.1:1395000-1400000 GCA_963170055.1 Halisarca cf. caerulea
GAACATCTTACTACTTCTTGCAGCACGGTGGGTCTATAGAAGCCTGTATAACTGGTCCTAGACAGTACTGTCGAGAAGCGGGAGGCATGGAAGTGCCTTGCAAGCTTCGTTTCACTGGTAAAAGGAAGCATATCAAAAGGTTGAAGGAAATCTTGGCAGGCAAGTAGGCAGCCATGGGACATGTTGCATACATAAACGTAGCTAACAGAATTTTAACTGCATACGTATCTATTAATATGTACATGAAGCATCAATGAAGTTTTATTGTACCAATTATTGCTATTAATCATGCAAAACAGCCATGCACGTGTTAAGCATTACAGTGACTATTCAAACCATGAAACATTTGCGCGAAAAAATGAACACAATACTAGCAAATCACAATCAGATACACAACTGTTACAATACACTGCCACAGTGCATTCTGAGTTTCGCCCAATACTCAGTCAGAATCTTCACATTCTGGGGTCGCATCACTTGATTCTGAATCACTTTTGAATGGGTCCTCCAAGTCATCACTGTCATGCTCTGTACCATATGGCAAGTCAAGTGTAGGGAGCTCTTTGGCGCAATGTATCAGATCATTCTCTGTGCCGTCCAAGGCATTGCTGATCCCGCAAACCTTGAATGACTTTGAAACCATAGCAGCATTGCTGGCGAGATAATCATTAGCCTCAATGACCCATTCTACCACGGATTGCTTAGTTGGCGTTGGGACTTTCTGATGAGCACCTTCCTTCTCAGCCGTGTCCTGCATGTATTCCTCCCATTTGTGCTTTAGAATGGCCTTGAAGGGTTTATTCAAGGAGACATCAACAGGTTGTATTTTGCTGGTACAACCAGGAGGTATTATGGATGTCTGAACATTCCCTTGCCTCAATGCATCGATGACGGTCTCGTGCTGATGTGGGCGAAAAGCATCAAAAACCAGCTGAGTATGTACTTTCTTGGTGTAATCAAGAAGTACATTCTTTACCCATTTCAACATGATGGCTGAATCCATATATGCTTTCTGTTGGTACACAACGACAACTTTATTCCGGTCAGCTTTGACGTCCTTTATGCAGCGGGGCGACTTTCCTTTGAATATAATCATGGGCTTTAGCATAGTCCCCGTAGCAGATGCTGTTAACACAATGGATATCCTCCTCTTGTCTGCTCCTGTCCCACGAATCCTCACTTGTTTTGCTCCCTTTTCTGCTACTGTGTAGCCCCGTGGCATGTCAAACCATATAGGCGTTTCATCCATGTTGAGAATGTAGGCCAAAGGAAATTTGTGGTATTCCTGAATGGTCTTCAGCTCACCCATGAAAGTTGCCAGCTGTTTCTCCAGTTGTGGTGGCAGCTTTTGTTGAATTGATGTAGTTTTCCTCAAAGTGAGGGAATTACGAAGCAAAAACTTGTCCATCCACCCGGCTGATGCTTGAAAGTTAGATTGGTGGGGTGAAATTAAGCGCTTGGCTTGGCGAATGATGTCCTTTCTCTGAATTGGCAGCTGCAAATCCCGCATCTGTAAAACCCACGCAACTATCTGTTCTTCTACATGCTGAGGGTATGACAAAGGACGTCCTGACCCTTTGACCAGGTGTTTCCCTTTTGTTTTTGGCTTAGCATTTGGATGGTGTTTTGGCTGAAGATTTATCCCTTTCCATGATGAAATTGAAGGACCCCGGTAAAAAAGGGCATTAAAGCGCTTTACCGCCGGTATCCACTTTTTAATTGCAATACGTTTAGTGATACCCGACGAAACTGCTCTGCCGAGTTTAGGTGGAAAGGACTTACCGTTGCCAAGATATGACGCTGACAAGTGGCAGGAGGGAATTTCCAAAGTCACGTGACGTGCAATTGAACGGGCGGTAAAGTCTATCGATAAATTATGGCGGAAAAGAGCGCAGATTCAGACGCCAATCCTGTGGAATCATCGGAATTCAATCTGTTGTATTCGCCTTCAGTTGGGCATGACATCGAAGTATCTGAGGAACCAGAGCAGTCAAGCACCAAAGGCAGAAAGAGGACACGAAACCCAGAGAACTGGAAGAAGAAGTACATGAAACGTCCTGGTCTACGTAAGAACGCTCCTATAGTTGTTCTTTCCGAAAAAACTGAGTGTTGTAAGAAAAATTGTATCCAAAAGTTCGGTATTGACCACCTAAAGAAATTGAGAAGTGCTTTTCAAGAGTTATTTTATGACCAGCAAAATATATACTTGAATGGGCTGCTTCATTGTCACACTACAAAAAAGTCAAGTGGGCATCCTCGAAAAAATAGTCCTTGCTTAAGCTCTAATGGCAAGAAAATTGGTAGAACACCAGCTGAGGCAAGTCAATTCAGTTTTAAGTACTCAATTCGAGATAGCAAAGGCATCAATGTTACTGTTTGTCAAAAGGCATTTTGTACAGTCCATGGATTTGGACCTAGAAGACTGCAGGTTTTAAGGAGAAAAATGGAGAGTGGTACCCTTGAGCCAGATAGACGTGGAAAGCATAGTAATCATGTGAAAGTTGATGAAAATATTAAGGAGCTGATCAGGGATCATATCAAATCATACCCATCAAGACAAAGCCATTATTCTAGAAAGGACAATTCAGATCGTGTTTACCTACCTGCTGAATTTTCTATAGCCAGACTCCACCGCGAATTTCTAGAAACGTACGACCCGGAATACATACAACTTGAAAAGGACAATCAAGAACGCAGAATGAGGCATGAAGAAGTTATACCTCTTAGAAAGCCTATGGTATCTGAGCACTTGTACCATGATTTATTTGTTACAGAATTTAACATCCATTTTGGTTTCCCAAGGACTGACAGTTGTGGTACTTGTGATGGTCTTCAAGTACAACTTGATGCTGCTAATGAGCCTGAAAAGTCTCAGCTGGAGAGAGAGTTAGAAGCACACCAGAAGCTGGCCCAAGAAGGATACAGTGCGTATCGTTATGACAGAGAACTTAGTAAAGCATCATGGGCAAACAAAACAGTTGCGTACTAATGATCATGACTGATTTATTCTATAATCTATGCATGGACATTGCAATATAATTGAAATCATTGCAGTGTAACAGTTATACAATGTGTTTAAAAAGGGTGAATATTAAAATTATGTCTGAATTGTTGCAGCTGCATGTGTATAGCCATGTACTAGAATGAGTTTTGATTGTATAATGTCTGTCATCAAATCATGTTGAGATTAATCTGCCTCTGAATCAGCTGAATCTTGGTCTTCCAAAACTGGTATATTCTCATAAAATGATTGACTAGACATAGGTACATATTCACTGACAAGCTTTCGAAGGTCATCTGCTTTAGCTTTCTTGATGGGAATGGGATATGCAGAGTATAATGGAGGAGGTGGGGTGTTCAAGTCAGCAGAGTGTTTTTTCTTGTAGTAGCTAACACGTCTTGGTTTCTCTCTAACATTGTATGTATGTCGCACCCATACTTCAGTTGAATGGTCAACTGAAACAAGATTGCCACCAATTTCCCTTTCTCCTATCCCAAAATTGAACCAAGCAATATTTTGAAAATCCAGGTTTTGCTTGTCTTCATCCTTATTCCTTTCAGTGAAGATATTTCGTAAGTGCTGACGATAATCCTTAAAATATGATTGCTCCATTTCCACAACTTGTATGGCTTTCAATCCAATTCCAGCATCACGAACATGTTTATACCAGTCGTGGGGAGTGTACACAGTATCAATCCTGGCTGCATAACGTTCAATTACACCAAATGCCTGATCTGTCGAGCCATATGTATGACCAGGAACTAAAAACTTGTAGTCAATTCTTGAATAAATCTTGCGTCTGATGAGATCTTGGAAGAACCACATGATATAATTGTTTTTGTTTTGTCCTGGGCAATTATCAGCCCAACAAATGGACCATTTAGCTCCAGTACGACCAAGGGGAGTGTGAAAAATGAAGTGGGCAATGCAGGATATCACATCATTGCATCCTCTTTTAGCAAGCAGCTCATGCCACATAAAAGCAGTTGTCATCTGGGTGGATGCAGAAAAGATACCAAACAAATATGTCCAGAGCAGTCTGAGGTAAAACTGCTGACCAACAGTTAGCTTTGGGGTAGGTAAGTTCTGTTGAAAGTCAAAATGGAATACATCTACAGCATCCACTGTATTGAAATCCGGTAAATCGGGATGCTTACACAACAAACACTCCCAAATGGAATCAGAAGATGACAAATTATCATATTCCTGCTCAGTAAGGCTCGTACACTCCGTATGGAACCAGAGCAGACAGCTATCGCACTGGATCGCTTTCCCGCCGTTTTCGACATCTTCCTCGCACACACCACACGGATACTCTTGCACATTCATAAGTTAAAAGGATCTAAAACGCTTAGCTTTGGTTGAATAAAGTCGGTTTAACGCTTCTGAGGACGAAAAGGCACTTTCTGTTTTGCCGTGCTCTCGCGAAGCTACTCCCGCGCTCCAATTTTCCGTATTTTAGTGATATCCAACTTTCATCCTTCGATTACTAAAAGTTTACGGAATACGTTTTATTGCCCTTGTTTACCGGGAGCCTTCAATTGTGGTTCGAGGGATGCCAAAATGATTTGCTGCCTGGCTTTCACTGAACGATTTCACATAGTCTAGTACCTCCAACTTTTGTCTTAGTGTATATGTTTTATACACTGCACTGCGTTTTTTCTCTTTATTGCCTGCTGAATTTGATGAAGAACATGGCGTAGCTGGCTGTTGGGCCTGACCAGGCTCTTTGTTAACGCTGCAAGGAGGTAGCGATTTCTGTGCGTTTGTCAGAGGATTGAACTGGCAAAGAAAGCTGGGCATGGATTTCTCCTGAACTGCCGAAGTCCGATTGAAAAAATCAGTAATCAGCTTCTTTGGCCGAGGCGGTGAAGATTCCGAGGAAGAGCTACTGATGCAAACGATATCAGTGCTGCCAACCCTCCGTATTTATCCGTATTTTTCCGGAAATGGGCTTGGGAATACGGATTACGGATGCAGATTAAATAATTACGGAAAT
>CAUJGJ010000376.1:1405000-1450000 GCA_963170055.1 Halisarca cf. caerulea
GTTTGAGCTATTCTTTTGTTCAATGACCACCTGAAACTCACTCAGTGACCACATGAAACTCACTCAATGACCACCTGAAACTCACTCAATGACCACCTGAAACTCACTCAATGACCACCTGAAACTCACTCAGTGACCACCTAAAACTCACTCAGTAAAAGCCTGAAACTCACTCAGTGACCACCTGAAACTCACTCAGTGACCACCTAAAACTCACTCAGTAAAAGCCTGAAACTCACTCAGTGACCACCTGAAACTCACTCAGTGACCACCTGAAATGTTTCCAAGCTGTCTTCTTTGGAGCATGTGTAGCCTAAGTCCTACGTACATGATACGACCACCATATGTACGTATATACCACATGAAATACAAGTTGACGTATATACCACATGAAATACAAGTTGACGTTAAATCTCATTGACTCTGGCTATATCGATTGCATATGTTCGTGTTTGTGTGCGTAAAATGTGTACATACGTATGTACAGTACAAGAAATAATAAGGCTGATGTAGAACTATCGTATATAGCATGCTTCTACGTACGCCACTTTTACAGACCATTTTACAAATCTTCTTACGAAAGATTTGTGGGCACATAAAATGCTACCCGAACGTGAGTGAAAATCTATTGGAACGAAATCTGCAGAAAGTGTACGTACGTAGATTTTTTTAGAAATTTTCGTTTTAAGGCATCTTCTTCAAAAGAAATGGAGTTCTCCCATAGTGTTTATCGTAACCTCATAGTGCGACTACATACTGGACTTGCGGTGAGTGAGAGATAGGCACAAGGTGGCTTGAAAAGGATTTCGTCAGCGTTACTGCTTTCATTATTAATTTGTCGAAGGAAAGCAAGCTGAGGTAGGAGAATGTTGTATCACTTTTGGATAAAAACACTAACAGATACATGTTAAGGATACTTCTACGCGTCAACCATTTTTATTCAACATTGTATGATATTGCATAATTGGGTTTTTTGTTGAAACCTTATGAGCTTGCTACGGGTGTAATTTTCAGCAACTACGGCCATCTTATGCCTACAATTACAGCAACTACGGCCATCTTATGCCTAAAATTACAGCAACTACGGCCATCTTATATGCCTAAAATTACAGGCGTCATTCGGCAGTCAACCATCAACTTTATTGTTTCTTGTACTGTACATGTACACACATACGTAATATATGGCGAAATGAATATGTATAAATTTGGCAATTTTGATCCTGACTGCCAAACCTCCAAATTAAAAATGTTGCCAATATTTCCGGATATATGGGTAATTCGGCAGTCAAACGTCAACTTTATTATTTCTTGTACAGCATGTATACGTATGTAACATACAGCATACGTATGTAACATACAACATACGTACATATGTAACATACAGCATATGTATGTAACATACAGCATACGTATGTAACATACAGCATACGTATGTAACATACAGCATACGTATGTAACATACAGCATACGTATGTAACATACAGCATACGTATGTAATATACAGCATACGTATGTAACATACAGCTTACGTACGTAACGTATGTATGTATGTATGTCTGACATTTACTGCGAATGCTAATATCTTGACTGCAGCATGTTTGGAAATCTTGGGGGATTTCCCCCGAATCCGGTCTCCACAGCATCCAACAGTAGCACTGGGTCAACAACGTCAACTTCATCATCAATGGCAACAACAACCATGCCGTCGTCAACGGCAACAACAACAACCCCATCTTCAGGCCAACAGGACCAGCAACAACAGTTGTTCCAGGCATTCATGAGGACCTACCAGCAACAACAACAACAACAACAGCAACAACAACAACAACAGCAACAACCACCACCATCAGGAGGTTTAGGATTTATGAGCCCACCCACTGTTCCACAGCCAAACAATTCTGTGAGTTCCACTTGTGTTATCTCAGCCATATATGTATGTACATACATACGTATGTACATACGTATGTATACATGTACGTATATGGGAAAAGGTAATACTCGAGTGGTCGAAATGTACTTACAGTAATACACATGTACTACATGCCTACGTACATGTAGTGTAGCACAGCTGCACCCCTGCTTGAGAAGTGCACCATGGATACATCATTCTCACAGTTGGCCTTTTGTCTGTGGAGAGATTTATTTCCCAACTTGTGAGCTTACGTACAGTGTTAGATACGTATAATGGTCAGCATTCGGACATTGTCCGACCATTTTGGCATTTTGTCCAAACTGAAAGGTTTGGGTCAGACATTTGGCTGAGCACCACCTAAATGATGATTTCATGCACACACAGTGATGTTACTAAGTCATAGAAAGTTGTCGGAGCAAAGCTGAAATTGTCCGACCCAAAATGATAATGCTAGGACATTTGTCCATCCACCATTTGCTCCTTATTTTTAACACTGAATTATCATATATGTGTATGCATACTTGTAGGCATGTGCTCCATAGATTTGATATACACGTGTACTTATAGTGAGAATGCACATGTTCATGTGTGTGTGTGTGTGTTCACATGTGTGTGCGTGTGTGTGTTCACATGTGTGTGTGTGTGTGTTCACATGTGTGTGTGTGTGTGTTCACATGTGTGTGCGTGTGTGTTCACATGTGTGTGTGTGTGTTCACGTGTGTGTGTGTGTGTGTGTTCACATGTGTGTGTGTGTGTGTGTTCACATGTGTGTGTGTGTGTGTGTGTGTGTGTGTGTGTGTTCACGTGTGTGTGTGTGTGTGTTCACATGTGTGTGTGTGTGTGTGTTCACATGTGTGTGTGTGTGTGTGTGTGTGTGTGTTCACGTGTGTGTGTGTGTGTTCACATGTGTGCAGATGGCAAATGTTGAACAGAGGCAGTTGCAGGAAGCAGAGAGGCAGTACCAAACCCAGCTACAGGAGCTTGAGACCATGGGGTTTCCCAACTGCCAAAGGAACTTGAGAGGTTAGTACATCTTGTGAACATCCTGCACACTTGTGTGTGTGTGTGTGTGTGTGTGTGTGTTGTGTGTGTGTGTGTGTGTGTGTGTATGTGTGTGTGTGTGTGTGTGTGTGTGTGGTGTGTATGTGTGTGTGTGTATGTGTGTGTGTGTGTGTGTGTGTGTGTGTGTATGTGTGTGCATGAGTGTACATGTGTGCATGTTATATACATACATATTTGTGTTGTTGATATGGAATACATGACATTGTACAGGTGTGTTAATACAGAATGAGCCAAAAATTTTCTAGGTTTTCATTCATGCTGTACGTATGTACGTATGTATGTCTGTAGAGGAGTACTGAAGACATGTGAAGTGGTGATAGTTGTAGATCTGTGTGGGGCCACCCCAATGAATGGATCTTGAGATGGAAGCAATTGATATGGATCTGGATGGATAGTTCTGGATGCCTTTGTAGTACTACTACAAAGGCATCCAGAACCATCCTACTATTGGCTATTGGCTCCCCAGACTAAATATGATTTCCTATCCGATCCTATGGATACCACAATTCCTTTACAATGTAGAGGGGATCCATATCTGATGATCCTGTTTATTGTTTCGGAATTTGCTCTAGAGTTATCTCATTATCTCAGTTTAGTATTGCTTCCATTATTGTCATGAGCTTTTTTTTGTTTAATTTAGCCTGTGTACGTGTGTTGTGTGCATGCATATGCATGTGTGTTTGCACGTGTGTGTATGTATGCATATATGTGTGTGTGCGTGCGCCATCATGTAACTACTGGTTTGGTTCCCTCAGGCATACAATGTCCTGTCAGCACAAATTGAGCAAAACATATCGTTTGGTCGACAAAATGGACTGTAAAATTTTGGATGTCAGAGATGTGGATGTCAGTGTGTGTGTGTGTGTGTGTGTGTGTGTGTGTGTGTGTGTGTGTGTGTGTGTGTGTGTGTGTGTGTGTGTGTATGTCCAATGTGCGTATGTTGATTTCATTCAAGGGAGCTACTTATGTCTATTCCAAGTGTACTTTGTATGTAGTTAGTATGGATGGTTTTCCCCATATATGTACGCATGTGAATAATGTACTACACATGTATGTACATACATACTGTACAGATTCTAATGGCCAAAGTCTTAGAGCAAGGACCAGTTCTAATACTCACATTTGCTGCTCAGCAGCTGATGATGGTCAGAAATGGGAAAGGAGAGATTGTGGAAGGAGGAGAGGTGAGTGGATAAGGGCGGACACTGCTTAGTACAATGGTGATTTATCTGACTGTTTGGCTGTATGCTAAACCTCCATATTACTAGTGCAAGTATCTGAAATAAGTATACAATTGAAACTTCTATTAAAGTACACCTCTGAAATGCAGCCATGCCTTTCAACACGACACCATTGCTCCACCCTGTTTGAAATCCCTTGTATTGACATGTGTACATTTAAACCCTCCAAAATATGGACAGTTCTGTATATAGAATGCTCACTGTGGGCCAAATGGTGTCCTTAATGTAGAGGTTCACTATGTAATAGTTCTGGACCAGGTATTATCATGACTGTAGTTATGTTTCCCAAATATGTTTGTTGCTATGTATGTGAATGTTTCAACCCATTTTCTTTCTGTGGCCATTCCCTTCTTTAGGACAACATTGAAAATGTCCAGTATGTGTGGGCTTTGTGCAGAGACCAGGAGATCTATGACCCCAGAACAGCTTGGAGGGTGATGGAGTTCGGAATACAGTCAAACAGGAAACTCTTAATCTAAAACATCATCACGTATACATCTATATATCACATCATGTTCATGCACACATCATTTTGTGTATATAACATTTGCATGTCTGTGTGTACGTATGTACGTATTTGTGGCACCGGCCATTGCAAGTGGTAAAATATTATTGTGATTATAATAATATAATATATTCCATTAATTTTTTATGATTAATTTTACATGTAAAAACAATTAACCAATATAAAAACACACACATGCACTATATATTAACATTAATTGCATTATGTATATTATTATACATATATTATTGCGGCAAAATTATTAATTTTGTGTAATATATATTATATATATATATATATATATGACCATGCAACTGTGCATTGGTATATATATTTATTGCATGTATGCATGCTAGCTTGCATGCTTGATTATGCATGAGTCCGGATCCTGCATGCGTGATCATGAGAGGGTGAAGTGTCAGAGGGCACATTATGCAAGAGTGCAATGCATGCATGATCGAAGAGCCAAGCATATTATATTAAATATAGTTGGTCATGTATACATTGTCATTGTCAAGTCAATATAAAACATTACAAAATTATAACATTATGCATTATAGTATAAACAAATAATTATATATGTGACCATGTATACAATAACTACATTTATACATGATTATACTAAAGATCCACAACATGCTTGACATACAATACATGCAAAAACAGTTGCACATAATGGCAGCTACATACCAGGTGGGTATTAACACTATTGTAATGTAACAGTATAATGAGGTTATACACGTACAAGGATCATGCTGGTTGAGGCATGTAAGGTTGTCGAGACATTTTCTTTGCTGCTTTAGGTAATTACCTCAAAGCCAACGGCCACGTATCATGTCTTGTCTGTTCCATTTCCTCATCTTTATCCTTCTTAATTAGGAAGTAGGCATGTGGCATGACATGTGTGGATTTCGGCATGGACTGAATGCGCTTCTTCATATATGGTGTAGGGAACTCATTTTCTGTACACATATATCCCCCTTCTTTATAGTGCTCAATAAGTCTCTTCCACAAGTCATCAGATTTCAATAGCTCAGCATTCCCTATAATACAATATATGGCATTATTATAGTTAATATATAAATATACCATAATGATTGTGACAGTCTAACAAAGTGCATGCCATACAGTTTCATATTTGATGTACGTATAATTCCCACTTAATATACTTTGTTGGCCCTCTCTCCTTCTCATTGGCCCACCAACACATACTGTATTCTCTCAAAAATTCACCACCCCTAGTGCACTGAAAATTTTGTCTTTCTGTTAGAATAGAATAGGATATATCAAAATTGTTAGCCCTCAGGCTGATGAAATATAGAATCCTCGGACGAAAATTGGAATATGACAAGACTTTAGAAAGCTAATCTTGCATGAATCCTATATAGAATTCCAGCTTTTAGTGATCAGATGGCATATATGCCATTTTGACCCTACTATTGTGTACCTCGATAAACAGAAATCATGCAGCAAAGAAAGTCAAGTCATTGGTGTATATAAATTTTCCTTCTTTAAAGACAAAATAATAATATCGCAATTGTTCATATTGGTGAGACTCTGTGTCTGCAAGAACAAAATAGGTGACTAAATATTAAATCACCTCCAGTACCTGCATATGGCAAAAATTAGAGTCACATGACATAAACTATAAAGGCTGCAAATTTGACAGGCTTAGAATACAAATTAACCAAAGAATAGACGTATGGACAGATGACAATTAGAATGACGAATATTTTGGGAAAATACAGTATTATATACAGTAGAACCTCATTAGTAAGAACATTGTTAATGAGTATTACCTGGTTAGGAAGTACAAGGATATGATACCCCAGCTTATAACCCATAATACTAATCTATATGGTTAGCAAGTACTACTGATAGTGAGTAGCAATTTGGAGGGTCCCCAGGTGTACTCACTAACGAGGTTTGACTGTAGTGTGTGGGAAACTTAGCAAATGCAGTGAAACCTCTATGATAAGGACACCATTGGGACCACAGGAAGCTGTCCTGTACAGTGAAACCTCTATGATAAGGGCACCATTGGGACCACAGTAAGCTGTCCTGTACAGTGAAACCTCTATAATAAGGACACAATTGGGATTATTGTCAACTGTTCTGGTTATGGAGGTGTTCTTATATTTTTGAAGTTTTATATGTATGCACACATTGCCAATGCAAGGCATGTCAAATTGGGAGAGCAGTAATATCCTATTGAAGGAAGCAGCTGCATTTTGGAGGAGTCCTTTAACGAAGGTTTCACTGAATATAATATTATACACCAATTGCAAATATTAGGACAAATCAGTGTGAAAGGTATAATAATTACATACAGTAACAGTAAATGTTGTTGTATAGCTGATTCATTTTAATTTAGATCAAAGGGATGGCAATTTCTCTGGCTATTGCCCTGTTTTGTGGTTAGAATTGACCACAAAGTGGGCAATAACCAGGAAGAGCCCTGGGCTACTACTGCTTATGGCCCTATATTTGTAGGCAATGGTTTAGCAAACATCTAGCATTGTTTGTTTGCTTACTAACTGCTAAAGGAAACTCAGTTCATGAGTCAAATGTTGAAAATTAAAACAAAAGAATGAATCTTGAAAAACTTCTCTGCTAAGACAACTTAGGTTAGAAGTCAAATGTTAAAGGTGTAAAAGAAAAAAAAATTATTGAAACGTACTTTCTTTCTTTGATCAAAACAATGCAACAATCTAGTTATTGTATATGACTAGCTGGGCTTTGGCAAATGTATTTTGCACTTGCTTTCGGTCACACATGTCTTCTACCACCCACTTACTCCCGGTCACACATGTCTTCTACCACCCATGCATCTCCCACTTACTCCCGGTCACACATGTCTTCTACCACCCATGCATCTCCCACTTACTCCTGTTCACACGTCTTCTACCACCCATGCACCCCCACTTACTCCCGGTCACACATGCCTTCTACCACCCAAGCATCTCCCACTTACTCCCAACAGCCTCCGTAACATACCAATTATGATAAGTCCAAAGCAAGCTCTGGTCAAAGCAACACAAAGTTTGTGACTATCTGTGACAAATCCAAGATTTTCCTGTCTCCAGTGCTTGTCTGTGCGAGCAATTCTATCACTTTTTAGTTCATCCAAAGATTTGGAACGTACTGTGGACAGTATAACATAGTCATATTCGGATCCTATTGAGGAAGTAGAAAAATATTAAAAGTTAAAATCTATCTGTGCATTCTTTGTTACATATTGCAGGACTGTGCACATGCATAAAGATCTACTATACTATTGCTACACTTAAGGGTGCATATGTCATACAAAATGGTATAAGAGGATGATTGTACGATTTTGAACTGTGCAAAAAGCTTAAGCTTTGTCTACACAGTACCTCCAAAAACACTTGAAACAAAGATTGGTATAGACAGGCATAGGGCTAGACAGCTGGCAAAGGTCTAGACAGGCAAATAGGGCTAGACGAGCATATGGGGCTATACATACAGGGTTTAGATAGTTTAGGTGGATGGAGAGCACGCAACTGCATGCACAAACTCCTACATCCTGCATAGATATGGTGCATAGGTACTATGATTATTTTTTACATTGTCAACCTATAAAAGACACTTCATGCTGCAACGAATGGAGGTCACTGGTGAGAGATGAGACCTAAGTTTGAAAAACAATTAGAAGAATAATCGTCATAAAAGATAACGGTGCATGTTGCAGAGCTCAGTATGTTGTGCTGTCTATGCTTCAAAGTTCTTTTATTAAGGAGACTTGGTTATATATGATAATGCATCTTATTACAGTAGTGTAAGAACTATTTTATCTTGCACATATACAGCAGGGTTCTGCCCAGTCTTCCAAGGTGGTAATCAACTTGAAGTCAATCTATAATAATTCACAGCGAACACACATTTGAAAACCTACTTCTAAGTGTACCCTTCACTGAACCAATGTCGTCAGTGAAGGCTTTGTTCATGGTAAGAAGACTAAACATGAAGCTAATAAAGTGTTTCAATCACAAAAACAGGTTTATCATAACAATGATTTCAAATCCTTTAGATTCCTTATAAGTTAGAGGTGATTGGCCATGAATTTTCCTGGTTGTACCCAACCACTTCTGAACAGTGCATGTAGGAAGAACTCTGTATGAAAAAGCACTAATTTGAAAAATGTTTACTAATTTAAAAGTTATTACTTACTGAGACCCAGTTTAAATTTGCATGAAAATGAATTGCACTCATGCATGTATGGCAGACATGATTTGTCAGTGTTAATACTACATTTGAAGCACTAGTGCATGTACTGTGTACACTTGGTAATATTGCTAAATAGTGATACATGGAGTTCAATTCAATATAAGGATGTGCACAGATACAATACAATTATACACTCTAGATATATGATTGGGTGATTACTGTGGTGACTATCATATTATAATGGAGGTAGGCCGATTTTTTGTTCGCACTAATCTAACGAACCGTGCGAAGAATTCGCAGCGGACTTTTACCAACGTTCCTAGCGCTATTTGGTGGGTGATCTCGAAGGGGTTTCTCTCTGTTTGCTTGCGAAATGAAGGATTTTAGAAGTTTGCCTGTACTTGGCTACGAGGTGCCATATTTAGTTTATGATGGAAAGCCAAGCGGACAAATATACAGCTTTTCCTTTTAAATTACAATCCTTTGTCCGGTAACTCCTCCTAGGAAAAGAAAGCGATCACTTTATGGCCACCTTAGATAATCGATACGACAGTCTGAGAGTGTTAGTAACTATATAGTGGAAAGCGGGCTCTTCGCAAAACGTGAGCGGCTATAACCTGCCTCGGGGAGATCGGCCATTTTCAACAATGTGTGTGGTATACGGAATTTTTCAGGGGAATACACGATACGGTGCGCTGACACGCATGTGTGGCAAAACTTGAACATTCTACAAAATAACTGATTCATAAACACGACAGAAAACACACACAGTCAATGAAATTAGGCTATAACACCAATGCAACAAGTATGTGTGGCACAATACTCTAATTCTATCCAAATAGCAAATCGCAGTGGGATATGGTGTACGTGTGTGTGTGTGTGTGTGTGTGTGTGTGTGTGTGTGTGTGTGTGTGTGTGTGTGTGTGTACGTGTGTGTGTGTGTACGTGTGTGTGTGTGTGTGTGTGTGTGTGTGTGTGTGTGCACGTGCATGCGTGTGTATATGGTGTGCGTATATGTGTGTGTGTGTACATGTGCATGTGTGTACGTGTGTGGGGGAAGGGTGGGAGAGAGGGAGGGAGAAAAGGAAAGAGATGAAGGGAGGGAGAGAGGTGTGAGAAGTGTGTGTGTATTTGTGTATGCATGTGGGGGGGAGGGGGAGGGAGGGAGTGAAGGACGGAGGGAGAGAGATGTGTGAGAGGTGTGTGTACGTGCGTGTGTCTGCATGTGTATGTGTACGTGTGTGTGTGTGTGTGTGTGTGTGTGAGTGTGTGGTGTGTAAGTGTGTATGTGTGTATATATGTGTGTGTATGTGTATGTGTGTGTGTGTGTGTGTGTGTGTGTGTGTGTGTGTGTGTGTGTGTGTGTGTGGTGTGTGTACCTGTGTATGTATGTGTGTGTGTTTGTGCATGCGTGTGCATGTGTTTGCGTGGGCATGTGTTTGCGCGCGTGTGTGTATGTGTGTGTGCATGTGTTTGAGTGTGCGTGCGTGCATGTGTGACATGCATGTGTGTGTATGTGTGTACATGTGTGTGGTGTGTGTGTGTGTATGTGTGAGAGAGAAAGAGAGAAAGAGAGATGGAGGGAGGGAGAGAGGGAGGGAGGGAGGAAGGGAGAGAGGGAAGGGGGAGGGAGGGAGGGAGAGAGAGATATGAGAGGTGTGTGTGCGTGTGTACGTGTGTATGTGTGTACATGTGTGGAGAAGGGAGGGAGGGAGAAAAGGAAGGGGGAGGAGGGAGAGAGAGAGGTGTGAGAGGTGTGTGTATATGTGTGTACGTGTGTGGGGGTAGGGGTAGGGAGGGAGCCCTTACTTAGCCTATCTTAGCCAAATCCTTGGAAAACGGCCTCAGACTACATGTACATGGAGCTCAAGGCTCTGCAATTGAATCTTGCTGCCAATTAAGTGTCAGAGGATTGTAGAGGTCACATGGACACTGTGTTCTGTCCTCTTCCGGGCGAGGGCTACCATCACCATGCACTTATTCTATAGACCAAAGCACTTGACTTCTGAATCAAGAAAAATCAAAGCCAGTAGTTGTTTTTACATTAACTTTTTACCTAAGAGCTATATTTAATAGTTTCATATATCTGATTGACAGTGTGTGTATCTTCACTGATGGCATGCATGGGATAGTGCATACACTATAGCTGAATCCGATGTTAGTGAACTGATTCTAATAACCTCTGCAATCCAACAGCCTTTCTTGAAAATTGACCCAACCACTGTCGGATCATAGACTCCACCGTACCATAAACTGATAGTTTCCAAGAAGGATAAAATGGCAGCCATATGCATATATCATTAGTTCCCATTGCCGGAATCATCGTATAACCTGTGTTTGGTAATCATTGCAGTGCCAGTCAAGTGGACATGCGTGTTACCGTTGGCTTTTGTAGTTAGTTGCTATGGTAATCATCCAATACTTTAGCCCATAGGCTGACTTTAGCTAACAAATTAGTCATTTGGCTCAATGAACACATAATATGTATACAGATGCACTCATGTGCTATCTTACCTTGACTGGCATTAACAGTCCTGACAGCAGCACAAGCTTGTAGATCCTTCTCTTTCAAGATGTATTTAATGAGCTTCTCTTGAGCTTTGTAAAAGGTCAGTATACCTACTTTAATTTTCTCCGATTTTGAAGTACCTTGTAGAGCCATAAAATGTGCCATGTACTTCACAATTTCAGCCTACAGTGTATGGAAACATATAGTACAGTAAAACAGCACACCACTTGGATCACAGTAAGCTGTCCTGTATATGGAGGTGTCCTTATTTTGGAAGATTTAATTGTACGTAAACATATCAATGTGAGGGACTTCAAATGGGGCAGAGCAATGGTGTCCTGTTCGATGAGGTTTCTGCATTTTGAAGGTGCCCTTTAACACAGGTTTCACTGTATGTACAATCATTGAATGAAGCATAAACTGCAACAACCAAAATTCTGACCATGTGCTGCAGATACTCAGTGTCAAATTGAATGCATTTACCAGTTACTGTATGAAAATATATTTTATGGCTACAAATTTTAGCGGGTATTTACTTGAGTGAAAATAGCAAGGAGCCACAAATTCGCTTACTTAAGTGCCCGCTAACAATTATACCCGCTAATATAAATGTACTTGCTTATATTTTGTATTGTACAATATGTATGGATGTACTGTGCACTGCACGGGAGAAAATGGCGGCTCCGAACAGAAGTAAAATCTACGCACAGTCAGCGAAATAAACAGCAACCATGCAGTGAATCAAAAATACATCCAAAGTTGAAAGTCAGAATCATTGTATTGTAACATATATATACGTTTTAATCATTTTTGATTTAAATTCACCCAAAAGCGATAATGATTTCTTCAAGCTCTACGCCGACAAGATCAATTCTTCTAACTGTATCTACAAGCTTATGTTTTGTGATCTCAGTGTTTCGTTTCGGCAGCTTTGTATTGCAACAGTGTAGTACTGTACATAAAGATTAGAAATGGCGATGTGGAAAGAATTGGAAAAAGATTGGGTACCCAGCATTGGTAATGGAATTTTTTCCAAAATCGCTAACTACAATTTGGTGCAAAAATGCTATCAAATAGCTAAAATAAATACCCGCTAAATGTTGGCCACCAATAAATGCTAAAATTAGTACCTGCTAACATTTGTAACCATAAGGTACATAGTAGGCTCTCTATTACTGTGTACTCCCTAAAAAGTTATCCAGCTTAGCTGCACAAAAATTTTGTTTGACAAGAGAATATAGAGTTGTTTTTCCATCTTTATGACAAAACCTTGAAGTCAGATGAGGGATGCTTTGAGACAAGAAGAAATTTTGGACCTATAGCTTAGCTACTGCACATTATAGACTAGTGCAACACATTAAAAATGGTGTCCACATCAGAAGTGCTTGCATGAAGATTGCTTCAACCATTTAATATGCATGCATATGGACAGTAAATCTGCAGGACACTTCAAATCCAGTCACTGGAGGAAATTTAGGTCATTGACAAATAAGTCAAAAAGTTAAAAAGCAGAGAAAATGCTGAAAGTTTTGTGAAGGGTCAGCCATTTTGTCAAAATTTAGGGAATTTGAGGTGCAGTGTTAGAATCTGATAATATTTTCAAACTCACAGCTTTTTCAGCTTCCTTCCTGTTCTTCTTTGATCCTATCATTGATTTGTCAGTTTCTGGTTTTTCTTCTCCAACGACATCACAAAATACCAGAGGATCTGTGGAGTCAGGGGATGACATAATATTATGTATAATAAATAAAAAGTAATTTTAATGCTATATACAATTAATCCTTTGTTGCATGCCATTAATAACTCCAATTCTATTACATGGCAAGAAAGGAGGTGTCAAATTGCAGAGGTACAGTGTACGTGAGAATGCTATAGCGAGGCATGTACATATTATAGCATCTCTAGTTCGAAAACTGCACAAATAATGTGATATATAAAGTATGAATTCCTTCTAAGTTGATAAACGATGGTTCCCTAACTCAGATACAAAAAAATATGACATGCGAACCTATGCAATGCCTGCACAGCTGTGATCTCAATCAAAAGCCTCAAGGTCTGAAGAATGGTCCTCTTGATCAAACCTTATAATTAGTAATGTAAAGGTTAATCTTTCTTGTGGTGAAAAGACATCATTGTACTGCAGTCAGGAAAGGCCATGTTTTTGGGGACAAGTGTAGCCATTTTCCTTTGCAAGCTCTATTTAATAGTTGAAATTATTTTGCAGACATATTAGAGAGAAATTATCATTCCAACACCTTTCTTGAAATCTGCTATCTATTGGGGTTTTATACTTTATCATTAAATCTGTGTATAACACCTTCCATTATGCAATGCACAATTCCATTATGAAATATTCCAGCCTAGGATCCACAAATTTGCAAACCCTTAGAGATAGCAGCTGCACCAGCTGTAGCTCCACTGTGAAAGTTGTTTACAGCTACATTGTTTTGTGTTTTGAATAGGCAAACACAAAACAACTCCTTTGATCTTTCCTTCGATCTTCATGGGTTTACAAATTTGTGGATCCTTGGCTGAATACTTCATAATGGAATTGTGCATTACATATTGGAAGGTGTTGTATATTCCCCAAATGTGCATGGCATATAATATTATAGTTACTGTAGTACTGTAACAATAAATAATTCCTATCATTTTATATTATATCATTATTTTTTTATTTTTTGTGTTTTCACACCAATGGATCCTAGTCACCAAACTTAGATTCACCAATGCCATGTGGAGACCAATTAAGTTTCCTCCTGTACAATTATATCACAATTTTGTATGTCTACAATTAATAACAACATACATTGATTCAAGTAATAGTTACAGGAGCATACACAAGAGATCTACAAATACCAGATTGAATACATAACAAAATTAATCAACTTGTGTGCGCATCACCCAGCCTTACTTCCTGAAGGGAGCCAAAACTCATCCAATGCTCTTTTCCTAGGATTACTTCTTTCTGCCGGGGTCTTCAATTGGTCATCATAGAACATCAGAGATGGGAATTTACAAATTTGTTTCAGCTATAGAAAATTAATATAAAATTGCATATGGTGTACCAATATGGGTATACTATATACCGTATACATACAAATTTTCGTGAGGTTAAAACTTTTGAGGATTTCGCAGATTGGAAACCATGCGCGAAAATTTTAAGCCAGCAAAAATTTTGGTAATGGGTTGCACAATGACCAAAGTGGCCGTCTAAAGAGCAGGAGACATCGAGAAGCAAGTCGGCGCCTCTGCTCACTTCTTTCATGACTTTCTTCCAGAAATAGAGGAAGATTATATAGCACCTAAAATTAGGCAGGATTAAAGGAGGATCCACGAAAATAAAAACTGCAAAAAATGTTAAAATCAGCCATTCGTGAATATATCATCCCACAAAAGTTTGTACGCATACAGTATCTACAACAGTGGCCTCCCAACAATCTTTATATACATGATACCTTCTTACTGGGGGAACAACTGTCAAACTGAGCAATGCCATTTTGTTCTCTATTTTTTCGTTGGCATTTTCTATTTATTTGTCAAGCTGAAAGCCAGAACAAAATAATCTCTAAATGACCAAAACTACATGAAATTTGCTCTGACGAAAAATTAGGGAATATACAGGTGGGTGTATATATATATATATATATATATATATATATTAAAATAATTATTAAACACTTGTACAACAAGAAGAACACGGCACTATGCATACAGATGATTATACAAAAAAGTTAAGGAAAGAACACATACAAAGGCTATAACAATGCATAAATTCAAATTAATTCAGGGCAAGTGCCCAAAATAGATACTGAGTTGAATCTCTGGATGCATATACTAATCCACTGACAGAGCCTTGGAAAGGCCAGTGAGGCACCACTTTGTGGGTTGGGGTTAAGGTTAGGTTATATATATATATATATATATATATATATATATATATATATATATATATATATATATATATATATATATATATATATATATATATATATTTTTTTTTTTTTTTTTTTTTTTTTGAGTAAATAGAGTAAATACACACACACACACACACACAAAAACCACCCCAAAGGGGACAATCAGTTAGTGAGCATTTAAATCAAAGTGGATCATGAGTCTGTGATCTGATACGATTTGCCAATTCATGAAGGAAGGCAATAGTATCTTCGCTAAAGGAGCCAGTAGTTTCTACGGCAACTGGCACAAAAAAGTGGTTGCGGGCCAGATTGAGGTAGGTATCCCTCTTTCGACGGGCGGCCATGTCTGCAACTCTTCCTGGGCCCAAGGCAGCCAGCTGGATGTTAGAAGGAGCAAATGAGTCCCAGCACGTGGCATCCCAGAGAAGCAACCGCCCACAGGCCCAAGGGATGATTGACATTCCATCTGGGCGCTTCCCGTCCAAACGAGACAGTCCCTGGGGCTCCAGGACAGAAGGGACATTTGCACTGGCCAGAGACTCTTTGATGATGGCATTAAGCTGAGTGTGTCGAGGAAGTCTTCCCACACTCCTTCGACAGCTCAAGCCGTGTAGGCCTCTCTCATCAATCCTCCTGCCGCAGTGAGTGCAGTCGTGAGGAGCGCAGATTGGAGAACCCAATCGAAGACTTGTAGCAACACGGATGGTGGTGTTGCACATCCTGAGCCCGAGTGTGCTAACAGGGGGGGCAGTGAGCCAGGCGCTGGATTCTTTCTGTCTGCAGGCTTGCAGGCGGGCTCGATCTCGAAGATCAGTTGCATTGGAGAAGATGGTGGAAAACTGAGCTTCTACGACCGGAGAGTCCCAGCATTTCTGTTTGGAAGCAGATTGACCCGATGGTGGATCACATGAATGTTGTGCAAGCTCCTCCCACTGGTTTAGGGCAGCAGCCTGTATAGATGGTAGAGCTGGGTCTATGCCTGCTGGAAGTATGGCACTAGAGATAGGGGTGCAGCCAGCAGCTGAAGCCAAGTAGGCTGAAGATGCCAGCATGGCAGCACTCCTGATCCCCATGCCTCCACAGTTAACAGGTAATGATGCTTGCTTCCAGCTATCATTACACAACTTGATGTTGCAAATGTCTTCTAAGAGGGATCTTTGCACATTGTCAAAGAGGCATAATGATGGCGACAAAAAGCATGGAGCCGTTCTCAAGATATACTGTAGCTTTGGGATAGCAAAGGCACTACGGAGTAGGCACAGTGCATCGTGAGCCTCCAGTAACTTTAGTCGACATCCCATTCTCTCAAGGTCTGAAATTTTGGATGCTATGGCCAATTCAATTGCCTCGATATCTCCTATGGGTGATCCAAGCAGAATTGCCAGCTTGGGGTCAGTGTAATGCATTTCGGGATAGATATTCAGAAGGGAAGATTTGACCTCCTCATCTCGACAAATGACTTCTGACTTACTGTGGTTGAGAACCAATCCTAGGCGGGCAGAGCAGGCCTCGATATGAGATAGGTCAGATAGAATCTCATCTGGGGTACCCCCTAGTGTACCATCATCCAGGTAGAACATCCTGAAGGAGGATTTCAGGGAGGTAGTTAGATGGTGAGTCCCCAAGCAGAACAGGAGTGGACCCAAAGGGTCACCCTGTTGGACCCCTTCAGCAGAAGAGATGATGCCACTACCATGGAAGAGTAAAGAGGGATACCGGTAGGCTGAATAGGCAAGGGGGTAAACCCTAGGGGCTAGGGCCAGTACCTCCTTGAGGACTAGGTCCCTTCTGATGGAGTTAAAGGCATTTCGAAAATCAAGCTTTACCATGAGATGTCCAGGCCGGAGGTGTGTTAGGTAAGCTCGTGCAGCATGGATTGCCCCCTCTGCACCCAGCCTAGTGCCATAGCCCAGCTGAATGGGGGAGAGCAACGAGCCCATTTCCTCAAAAACTTGGTTTCCAAGGCACTTAGCCGCCAGCCGACGAAGGGTACAACCAACTGCTATGGGTCTTACACCACCATCAGGTTTGTCAAGACCAAGCAAACTGGCACCAAAGAAGTAGGAGCTGACTGTTCGAGGGACTTTACCAGAGATCACCAAGGTAACAAAATCCGCTAAGGATTCCACAAGTAAGGTACCGGTATCCCCAAGAGCCGGGGAAGTTAGGTCCTTCAAATGTTGTGGGAGCAGTCTATCTGGTCCTCCTGCTGAACCAGCAGGAAAAGACATTATTGCTTTTCTGACCTCAGTGGCATTTACGGTCAGATGGTCTTGGAGGTTGGATGGAGGAGCAGGGGGATAACTTGAGTCACTGTGTGCTGATGGATGCTTCTGTCTCAGCTTTTCTAGTGATCTTTCATCTGGAATACAGATAGATCCACTCGAGCTGGCTAACCGTACTGCTCCTTTGAAATTACCCTCCTCAAGCTTGGCCGATACTTGAGCTGCCAGGTTATCTAAACCTCCACATTTAGGTGCACGAGGTGTGACTGGTAGTGCTGGGAGATTTTCTTCAGATTGAAGGGCTTGGTTGATGACTACAGCAAGATTTCTTCTGTGACCCCCTCTCTTTGGTGCAACAAGACATCTTCTTGGGAAGAGGAAGAGGCGTTCCCAAGCATCCTCATTGTTTCTGGAGTTGATAGCATTGAGGATGGATGTTAATTTTTGTGCCATTTGTGTTCTGCTGGCCTTTGGTATCCTTTTAAGGATCCTGCCTAAAAAGGGACCTGGGTTAACTAACGTCGGGGAAGATGGGGCAGGGCCTAGAGGATCTAGATTGGCCGAATTGGCAGGCGTGACAGGAATGACTGACGTAGTCGAAAGTTGTTCCATCCGCGGGGTAAGAACTGGCGTCCTTGAAGGGGATGATCGTTGAGGCCACTCGCCTGACCCACGGCACCTGTTGATTATGGGACCGTGGATCTTGATCTTCCCGTCCAATCAAACCTGGATGGTTTGACCACAAACGGCACATGGAGCCGATGTTACTCTTCCTGACATAGTGTTCACCGAGAGCAAAGCATACACAATCAACAGAGAGCAAAGCATACACAATCGAATAAGCAATAGCTAAATCTACAGGAATCAACGTTCAAATCTAACATTGGCCATCGTCCCACGTATATATATATATATATACACACGTGCTCAAAAGAAAGTTGCCACTTTGAGAAAATGGCGGCCGCGTGATACACCACGAATTGAAATAGCTGAAAAAACTGGGCAATGGGCAGATATAGAACTATTTTGCGTAGCTAAAACGAGGAACCGAAAAGTGGCACAAACTGTAAGTTAGTATTGCGTACGTGTGCTTTTTGTAAGAATCAGCTTTGATTCTGGAAATTGGCGTGCTTTTTAGGCAACTAATGCTACATCCCTTTCATTTCATGAATGAAATTTGTGGTAATCATTGGTTAAGGTATTCCAAAGTTGTCCCAAAGTTTGTTCGTAGCATCTTCAACATCAGAATTCTGTCTATTGTATCTTCCAACCGCTCAGTGGATTGTAAATTCTACATTTTCTAGCATCAAAACCTATCGCTAAACGACGAATTGTGATTGTCGTCCTTCGTTTGCTCTGCTGAGGAAAGACGCCGTTCACAGAACAATTCATCTATATATTCCAGCATAGCGCAAAGTTAAGTAACTGTTGAAACTACAACTACTACGCTGTAACTGGTTCTAAGGATGCTTTGAGCTCCAATAGGAAAGACAAAGCGTTCTTCATCCACCCGATATCTGCAAAGCGTCTTCGTTCGACTATAAGGTTGCGAGGACACTCTGATTACGGATGGTCTTGAGCGATCCCAGTAGTCTGGGACATCAGCATGATTTTCAGCACAGACGAACTGCTGCCGTGAAGTTGAGCGGTACTCTGACGCTGAAAAGTTGAACACTAAGACTTAGGGTAGAGAATATCATACGGATCCAATCTTCGAAACTAAGCTTTGCTAACCTTCTACTTTTAGTGTTTCTTTTCAAATATTTAAAGCTATTAAACAGTATTACTGTCACTTTATTCATTATCGAGCATATTCAAAGTCTTTTAGCGACTTTTCACCACACAAACAAAACTATACTCGCGGCGCCATATTATATCATTACGCAAGTGGCAACTTTCCTTTGAGCGCCAGTGTATATATATATATTATAATATATATATATATATATATATATATATATATATATATATATATATATATATATATATATATATATACAGTAGAACCTCGTTAGTAAGAACACTGTTAGCGAGTAATACCTGGTTAGGAAGTACAAGGATATGATACCCCAGCTTATAACTCATAATACTAATCTACGTATATGGTTAGCAAGTACTACTGATAGTGAGTAGCAAATTGGAGGGTCCCCAGGTGTACTCACTAACAAGGTTTGACTGTATATATATATATATATATATATATATTGACCCCTCGAGGCTTGCCTCCTGGGCTCTCCCATTGGTGGCTCAGGGAGCATTGAGGCAGTTCTCAGCTCCAAGAAGAAATCATTAGAGCTCCTGGGTGAAAGATTGAAGCTCCTTCACTCGCATGATGCTCTTTGCCTCCTGAGGAATGCCCTTGCTCTTCTCAAGATCCTGTACGTTCTCCGTACGGCCCCTTGCTTCTCCTCTCCCATCTTGTCTGACCTTGACCATATTCAGAGATCTCTTTTGGAAGCTATCTGCAATGTTTCATTGATGTCAGTTGGTCTCAAGCTTCCCTCCCTCCTACAGGTTTCAATGCTCCAAAGCAAAAGGCTTGGGATACCCCCCACATTCAGGCCACTGTCTCCTCTCTCCTTTCCTCAGCGGATGATGCATCCAGGGGTCGTTTGTTAGCCTCACAGAGGAAGGAGTCTGGTGCCTGGCTCAGTGCTCCACCAGTGTCATCCCTTGGCCTGAGGATGGACAACCACACTGTGAGGATTGTAGTCGGTCTCCGTCTAGGAACCCCACTATGCTCTCCACATCAGTGTGCTTCTTGTGGGGACCATGTTGACTCTTCTGGGACCCATGGTCTACACTGCAGGAGGAGTGCTGGTCGCCTCCCAAGGCATTCTGCCCTCAATGACTTGGTCAAAAGGTCCCTTTCATCTATTGAAGTGCCATCCATTTTAGAACCACCCGGCCTTTTCAGATCGGATGGAAGACGTGTGGATGGGGTGTCAGTGATTCCATGGCAAGCTGGACGCCCTCTTGCTTGGGACGTTACTTGTTGTGACACTTTCGCTCCAACATACAAGTCATTGGCTGCTTCAGGAGCAGGCTCTGTGGCTAATGCAGCGGAACACAGTAAGATACAGCTATATCAGGATTTGGAGCCCACACATGCTTTCATCCCCATTGCCATAGAAACATCTGGTGCTTTTGGAGAAAAAGCTCTTGCCTTCTTCAGGGAGATTGGTAAACGTTTAAGATTGAAGACCAATGATTCTCAATCATTTTTTCACCTATGCCAACGTATTAGTGTATATGTTCAGAAATTCAATTGTGTGTCTGTTTTGGGTTCCAGTTCTGGATCCCCTTGATAATTTTTTCTTTTTTCGTGTTTTTTTCTTGTCTTGTCATGCAGTGTTTATTTCCTATAGCTAGTTTGTCTGTTTTTTCTTTCCCGTATTACACATATCAATAATTACTACTAAAAAAACAAAAAAAAACAAAAATAAAACAAAAAACAAAAAAACATATATATATATATATATATATATATATATATATATATATACAGTAGAACCTCGTTAGTAAGAACACTGTTAGCGAGTAATACCTGGTGAGGAAGTACAAGGATATGATAGCCCAACTTATAACCCATAATACTAATCTATATGGTTAGCAAGTACTACTGATAGTGAGTAGCAAATTGGAGGGTCCCCAGGTGTACTCACTAACGAGGTTTGACTGTATATATATATATATATATATATATATATATATATATATATATATATTATATGACTATTATGCAACCATAGGAAATTTACTATTGAGCAAGTGGTCAATATTTTGCCATACTGACCAGGTAATAGATCACAGTATTATTTTGATGGTATAAAGTACCTGTTATCATACTATATCTGTATATTCTGTAATTTTTTGGCAGAGCAAATTTTAGGTTGAGGTTGGCAATTAGAGATACAATGGTTAGCTAGAACTGGGAGTGCAATGAAAAAATAGGGAAATATGACAACAAATTAGGGTTTAGTGTTGACAATGTGAGATTAATGAAAAAATCAACATTGCCGTTTACTAATTAACGTTGATAGTAATTGTGATGTTTCGACTAATCAGCCCAAAAGCTGTAGGGGATCAAACTAAAAGAAAAGCTAAAAACCTAAAAACACGGTATCAAATTAAGATGTGCTGAAAAAGTATCCACCACAATTAGTATATTTACATCATTAAACGTTTTCAGCCAAAAAACACAACATGGATGCATTTTCAGTGTCTAGACATGTTCTCTTAACAGTGCATGGTAATGTCACTGGTGTAATTCTTGAGGCTTCAAGTTAGCTGTTCCTAGCAGGTCCTCAGGTTCTTCAGTCATTTTCCACACTTGATCTCGGCACTATCTAACTGCACATGCTCAGTGTCAGTTTTTTTCTATATTTTCATCCATGACCCTTGCTGTTTTTACAATGTGTTCAAGACTTAGTATGTAATTGTCGACTTCTCATGGCAATCAATTGCAACGATTACAAGTTGTCACAGATCGATTAATCTAATAATCGATTTAATCCCACAACACTATATTAGGGTTGCACTGAAAATTAGGTACAAAATTACAGAATATATTGCATGTGCCCCTCTACATTTACCAGTGGGAAGCTGACATTGATGCTTTACTCTTCTTGAAATGCATATTTGGTGAATATGACATACTAGAAGGTATGCGTGTCAATATTCGTTCTGCTGTTTAATCGATTTTTAACCAAAGAACTGTCAATGAATGCTCAAACGATTGACCCTAACCTGTGCCTTGATAAATAACAAATGAGCAAAGAGAGAGGTAAAGGACTATTAGGAAGTAAAAATTTGTTCAAACTTTTTAGCTGATGAAAATTAGAGTCAAAAACTAGAAATAAGGGAATGCTACTTCTGGCGAGAATTAAAGTACAGTCAAACTTGTTTACAACGACACCCTTGGTGCCACTATAATGGTCTGCTATAACTAAGCTGTTGTTGAAACCAGGACATTTTAGTACAGAGACCAGATTGAATCTGGTCTCTGTTACCTGTATGAGTGTGTAAGTCTATGTATATACAATGTATATATGTATGTGTGTAAATTACAGCGTGCATGCATGTGAGATATAATAGCTTGTGATGAATAAATACATAGTCTATATACACAATATCATATATTACATACCATACGGTACTGGTTTCCTAGCCGTATGAACAATGGGTAGTGAGATTTATGTAGCTCTTCGTGATATTGAGAATGGAGAAAGCTTGCATACCGCTCAAATAGAGATATTTTCATACTGTTATGCCTTGCTGTTTCACTTGCTACAACTGGTTGAAGCTGCTTGTGGTCTCCAATTATGACTACATGTTCTGCAATGCTGATTGGAGCCATACTTTCGGGTTCGGTGACCATTGAGGCCTCATCTATGATGCACTGAATGGGTTGAATGTAGCTCTTTATTCTGCTACTTGAGCTTTCATTGCAGGTACAGAGAACTACATCAAAATTTTCTTTCATGATGACATCTCTCTCAGCCTTGATCACTGTCTCCCTATATCGTATGCGGTCTGCTGGTGTGGGAACTTCCCCCTTTTCATGGCACTTTTTGAATTTTTCTTCTAGCTTTTTTAGTGTCTCACCAAAAGGAGAATATTTTCTGTGAATCAGGTGATGAAGTGTGAAATCTTCCAAATCAGTAGGTAATTTGTACGAGGAGGAATTTTTGACGAATACATCACTGTTGGAAAAAGGATCAGGATAGCACTGCCGTTCCAATCCTCTTCCATATATTCTCAGTATGCGTAGCTTGTCAGCTCCATATTTCCTGTTGTCAGACACCTTTGCAAGCATTTCTGCATAAAATGAAGCTGTATTAATTTGGATGCTATCATATCTCGAAGTACAATGCTTATGATAATAGACTAGATTATAGCTCATGTATTAATATCATAAGTCTGATAGAATGAAGAACAGACTGAGTGAAGAACTTACGGAATACTACATCCACTGACACATTAGTTGGTCCACAATAAAGCACGCAACGTGGCTTATTCTTCTCAGACTTAGTTGATGATGATTGTGGATGAAACTGTCTGTTGACCATTGCAAAAGCATATGCAATGTGAGCTCCAGTTTCAGTCTTGCCAGTACCTGATCAAAAGGGACAAAGAACAATGAGAGGTTCAGAATCTCATAAATTCAGCATTACAATATACTAGGGGTAAAGGCGGCCTTTGGCCCTTGGCAGCCTTCACTCCTAGTTCAGATGGCAGGTGCAACCCTCATATTATTGAGTGAAGAGATTGTATCAAGTGACTTCATTGATTTGAGTGTACTTTCTATATCAAGATTAAGCTCATGGTAAGCTAGTGCTATACTGTAACAATAATTATTATTACATAGGTTGATGTCTTTGAACGTCTTTTCTGATTTCCTACTTAGTCACACTGGTGCAACTCTTATGTCAAGTGTATAGTAGTTACATAAAGTGTGGCTCTTGTATTCAAAATAATTATAATTGCTCTGAAACTGCTTCATCACATACATGTAGACCCACATGCACATGTACGCACACACACGCACACATGCATGCACACACACACACATGCACACATGCACGCATACGCATGCACGTATGTAAGCACACACACACACACACACACACCACATCACACATGCATGTGCTGCGTGTACACATGTACACACACACACACACACACACTTACATTCAAAATAATTATAATTGCTCTGAAACTGCTTTATCATGTGCATGTCCACACACACATGCATGCACACAAGCATGCCCACACACACACACACACACACACACACACACACACACACACACACACACACACACACACACACACATGCACACACGCATGTCCACACACACACATGCACACACACACACACACACACACACACACACACACACACACACACACACACACAAGTACACGTGCCCCCCCACACACACATGCACACACACACATGCACACACACACAACACATGTACACACACACACACACACACACACACACACACACACACACACACACACACACACACAGTGTCACATACATTACTCATGATATCAGGGTTCTATCAAGGATAGAAAAGAAATGGGGGAAAGCTTCAGGATTAATGTGACATGTCTGCAATGCGAGATATGATCACTGATGGGGCCAATAACTTAAAACATTAAACACAGTGTCACATACATTACTCAATGATATCAGGGTTCTATCAAGGATAGAAAAGAAATGGGGGAAATGTGTGTGTGTGTGTGTGAGCACGTGTACTTGTGTGTGTGTGTGTGTGTGTGTGTGTGTGTGTGTGTGTGTGGGTAATGGAATGGGGCAGATATGTATGTACGTGGTACCCTAAAAACATACAGTGCAGTGATGCATGTGGTATCGTGGGGACACACTAATTAGGGGGATGAGGGGGTATGCTCCCCCAGAGAAAATTTGACTTTTAAGGTGGTATCTCAGGCCATTTTAGACCATTTGAGGTTGATTTTGACACTAGAGGGGGCCTTTCTCTATAGTAACTTGCACTATAGCTGCAATTTGCTTGAGGTACTCCCCACTGGGTGTCATATACTTTTATATTAAGTTTTGAAATTACATGCAGACTGATGACAAATGCATGACACAACTCATGCAGAGTGCATACACACATACATGATAGTGAACTATATGCTTGAAAAGTTGGTTATGCAAGGAATATCATACCTGGTGGACCTTGAATGAGTTGAAATCGATTCATTAGACTACATTTAATAGCTTTCTTCTGATGATGATTCAGTTCTTTGCTTGTATCTCCAAACCATCTTTGAAAACACAAAGGTCTCTTCTTTGTTATGTCCTGCATGTACTCTAAGCAATCCTTTGAGTTGGTAACTAAGTATACACAAAAGAAAATTAATTCACTCAGCATGACATTGTATTATGGCTAACTTGAATTTAGTCCAAGCGAGAAAACATAAAATATATTGCACCCCTTCATTTTTATGTCTCTGTGAAGTGCAATGTAACACAATAAATTCTTTTTTTTTTTAAATTCACTTAGAACATGCATGTATTAAGTTAAACTGTTATGTATTTGAAAACATCCAACTAGTTCAGTGTAATTTATAGAGCAGCATTAAGCCATGGACTATAGGCATGCAAACTGAAATTCATACTCAGTCAGAACATTTTATTCTTCTCCAACTATTATATTTTCTGCATGTCTACAAGTACACTTCTTTTTGAAAGTAGCCCATGCCTTAGACATTTGCAGCATGGGCAGAAAAAGGTACTAAGTGAATTTTGATCTTGTGCCTACAAACGTCTACTTGTACTACTGTAGATGCGGATTTTTCTGCGGGCTTAAAATTTTGCTAATATTGCATACTGAAGAACATTTGTAATCTAATTTTTGTGGTTGACACTATACACATACAATACCTACACAGACAATGGCAGCAAATGACTCCTAAAAAAAGAAGAAATCTGCTTTTCCCAGAACAAATTTCTTCTAAAGATATAAAAGGCAACGCATGCAAAGTATTGAGTTAGAATGGTGGTAAAATTAGGTTGCTATGTCCCCGCTATCCGTGGCTGTCGTTTTTGAACTAAAAGGCGAGAATAATAATAATATATAATAATGGAGGTCCAAAACATACCAGAAGTGAGTTTTGGCGCAAATGCGTTAGGCCCTAATGTACGGGCGGCCATTTTTGTTTTGGCATCATCCCTGCACTGATTTGTAGTACTACAGTACTACATGATAATAAGAAGCCAGAACGGCGACCTTTTACATTATGTCAACGTTTTGATTTTCAGCAAAAGTAAGACACTTATATATAGAGGCCTTTTATATGCTTTCATTTATCTAAAATCCATCTATCTAAATTCCAGCAAAACGTCAGATTCGAATATGGGATTTTTGGAACTCCAAAACGTACTAGAAGTGAGTTTTCGTGCAAATATGTTAGGCCCTAATGTATGGGCAGCCATGTTGTTTTGGCGTCATCCCTACATATGTAGTACTACCGCACTACTGATATATATATATAGGTGCATTGTGAAATTCCACATATACTGCAGGATGTAGAAATTGACATACAACACTCAGTCGAACAAACAGTGTGTTTTATTACTGTGAACTCAGCATTGCAAAATGCCTTCTTAAGACTTGTATGGGAATGTATGCACAGTACATATATTAATAATACTTTGTGCATTTGCACCTAACCTTTCATTTGTAACAATCTTTTCACATCACCCATCGCTATCATGTGTGCCAAGCACTTGGGTTGAAGCAAAGGCATCTGCTTCAAAGCAAAATATATTCTCCTGTGTTTGAAAGATTCCATACATGAAGGGAATGCATTAACAATTAAAAAAAAATATATGAATTATGCACAAATAGGACTACATAAGTTAGCACTCACCTAAAAGGAAGGAGCATTGGGATGACTTGCACTTCACAAGAAAATTTATTACACTCCAGAAGATCTTTCATTAGTGGCGAAAATCTATTTTTGGCTATGTTTTCAATTTTGAATTTTACCTGCATTAGGAACAGAAGAATTTGCTTGTAGACCTTCAATTTCTTCCAAGTATTAGAAATAAATTGTTAATTAACTTATTAAAGGACAACACTCATATTACCTTAACATTGCAATGCACTGGAGGGGCATCTTCAGCCATTATAACCTCAGAGTCTAGTTCAGGATCTGTTTCATCCATAATTGCATCATCATCCATTTTGACAACCTCATCCACTATCATGTGGATCACAAAACGAGCACATTTGTCAGATGCAGCTGGATGCAGACAATCACCATAGTTTAGGGATCTCTTTATACATTGTTCTGCTTTTTCCAAGTCAATTTCATATTGAGCACATACAAAGTCACCCTTTTGAAAAGGGAAGATATCTTGTCGAGTTTCCAAGAATTCTTTTGTTAGTACTGATGATATTTCACCATAGGGTTCATAAAACTCCTCCCCAATGCAATCTTGAGGTACTTGAAATCCACTAAACGTAAGCATAAAATCAGAGAAGAGGTATGTCCGAGACAGAGCTTCTTGAACGCCATTAACGGCTGCTTCAGCCAATATTAAGTCTTCCCATACTCTACAATAGTGCTTGATGGTTGAATATTGGACTTTAGATGATCGTACTACAACTCCACTCGTAAAGCAGTCCTCAGGCTCTTGCATATGCTGGAGGCACACACGAACATCACAATTCAGCTCCAAAATCTGTGGTTTGGGAGTAGCTACATACTCAGTAGTATCTGCTCTCAGCCAAACTTTGAGTGTCTGTAACTGAGCAAGTTCAAAAGATGCTTTTAGTATTACAAATAGTACTTCTGGTACATCCCAAGGTTCCATTGCAGTTTCTGTTGATAAATAACGCTTGGCAGTTTCTTCAGCTGACAAATCTTTTAACGTCCTGCTAAGTGGAAGAACTTGGTAACTGTTCGGAAATTCAGACTTCATAAATTCTTTTAAAAAACTTGATAACTTCTTTGCTGATTCCTTTGTGGGGTCTTTAGTAAATTCCAATGCAGCACTCCATTGTTCAAGTGAAACAGAGGCATCCTTCAGCACATATTCAATAGGGAATTTAAACTGCTTGAGATTTCCACTTTCTGAGGAAAGGCTAAATACATGAATCTGTGTTTTGTCCTCCTTCACTTTCTGGTATGAGTGATGAGTAAGCACTCGTAATGGACCAGCCACTGATGTAATTTTAAGTGAAACTTCAACTGTATTCAGCTTTGAAGACCCAGTTAAGCAAGTGAGTTTGATCTCAGACACAGATGGCATTGTAAGGCTGGGATGATGATATGCTAAGGAGATAATGCCATCACTCAAATGTTTAATCACTGCATCCACACATACACATGAGTTCTGAGCATACATAGCAAGATTCAGAGAGGACAGAGCAATGCTGTAGTTATTGGCATTGGCTGTAGACATATTACATTTCTGGGCTATTTCAAGAAATTTCTCATGTGACACATTTACAGATTTGTCTGAATCTTCCCCAGCAGCTACTTTAAGAAGTGTCTGTGCGTGAATGTCAAAAACAGAGTCAAACGGAGATGTCACTGGAGAGCAGACTGCTTCCTGGGTATAGTGGGCCAACTGTGGAACCTCCTTTGGCCGAGTAAGTTGATCAAGCCGAGACTTAAGCTCGCGATCCTTTCCACTCTTGCTCACTATTTTCTTCACTGCATACTCCTCTCGCGGCACATGGTCACTGATGACAGCATCAAGCACTAATAGATGTGCATGATACATAGGTAAATTTAGGAGTTGTTTAGCAAGCAAAAAATCTGGTGATGCGTCTTCCAAAACTGACAGTAGCCTGCTGCAGACATTATGTGCAAGATAAATTCTTACATCACCAGCATGCCTATTAAATTGTATTTGATGATATTGTACAGTAAATTTAGCAAAACTTGAAAAGGCATTTATAATTTTATCTTCACTATGCTCAGACAATGGTGGTTGCACCTTTAGCAAGGTGCGCTTTGGAAAGGACCCTGCCATCTTCCTAGCAGCAGCCCTGTTCATCAAAACCTTAAATTCATTCACCAACTTCCAGGCATCTGGATATGAGTATGAATGTGGCTCCAAATTAGAATAAGTATTGTGGCCTTTCCTCTGCCAATGCAATTTCTCAGTCAATTTGAATAAAACGTCAATTTTAGCTTTGAGTGTAGTCACCAATGGAGTAGCCTGAGTTGCATGTGTGCTATGCAAGATGGCTTCCAATTCATCATAATCAACAATGCTTTCACATAAAACACATTTCTCGGTGTAAACCTCACGTGCATCTTGAAAATAATATTCCCGAGATCTAAGGTCTTTATCTGGTACAACAAATTTAATTGCAAAACACCTTACAGGATGGCTAGAATTGAATGAAGCAGACTCTAGGACTTGTTTGGGGAGAACAGAATGGTAAACTCTTGTACCTTTGCACTCACCAATGTATGATGCTCTGTGCCGGACATGATCATCAAAATCCCATCTGTCATTACATATGTAGTGTGTGATATCAGGTACATAAATACCAATCTCGTGCAGCTGGTTCGTAGAGTCTGACTTAGTTTCCACTGAGAATGCTAATTGGCAGTAGCCATTAACACCCTTTATGCCTATAGCATGTGGTGAATCAGATTCTAAGGGTGGTGTCAACCTTTTTACACCCATACTTGCATCGTCATCAGGTACCTGATATTGTATAGACAGAATTTTCATACCATGATCAATTGAGCTACCTTTAGGGAAAGCCCCAACAACAGCTCCTATTGGGTGTTGATGATTTGGTGTCCAATAGAGAGGCTGAACAACAAACAAGAGGTTAACAGCTGCAACCAGTGGTACATTATCAGAAATTTTTGGGACATTTCCTTTCTTGAGTGAATTAGGATCAAAACATGAAATGTATTTTTTTGGTCTGCTTAAGTGATTCTGCAAATCCTTTTGAGATATTTCATCTAGAAGTTGCTTTGTTACATGGGGCAAATTTAAGAATGTTGGGGATTTACCATCAACTGAATAGAAGGCTATTACATTGTTCTTATCAGCCTCACACAAAACAGGCTGAATACTGCCTTGATTCAAAATCTGACTAACACGCCCAAATCGTTCACCAGATTTACTGTTCTTTCCTATTTCTTTAACTTTCACACGAGCCCCTTCAAATGCACACTGACGCTTGTCTGCTTTAACTGTGAACTTTTGCTCATGGCGATTATAGGGTATGGCCACACAGTCTCCATGTGATGTCTGCCACAGCTTACAATCAACAGAATCTTTGTCACTGACTACAGTGCCATGATACTTTATAGGGTCTGGAACCAAAACTTCCTCTCCAGTTTGGTTCTCCCACAATTTCCACCCACTATCATTATGCACCTGCCCCAAAGCTAATTTTGTGTTCTTCTTTTTGAATTCCTCATTGTAGGACTGTATGATCGAGTCTCCAGTATCTGTCTTTAAGAATGGTAAGCATATCAAATTACTGGAGGCTCTTTCCAGCATTTTCTTCTCAAGTAGATCAAGAGCATGTCTGAATTGAGAACGCTTCTCTGACAATCCCTCTGAAAGAAGGAGAGATTTGTTTTCCATGCATCTGTGGAGAAATTCCATCCAGCAGTGCTTTGAATCAGCCAATTTGCTTTCAATTTGTAGAATTCGGAGTGGATTTCCACAAGCTACAACAAGTGAACAGGCTCTAGTAATCATGGTGTTGAAGACTGTTGCCTCACACAAACTCTTTGTTGTCTCTTCTGGAGAGTGTTTGCTATCAACTGGCTCAGTTGTGCAAATGAATACAGCTTTGTATTCACGACCTACATTGATACACAAAATACTAATTTGAATTAAACTGCATGCCGGGCACTAAAGTCATGCACATACAGAGAAAATCATTAATTGATTACACTAACCCAAGCAAGCTGCTATACACCTTGTATACAGTCATGCACCATATACATACTGTATTACACTAAGTGCATGTCAATCCATCATAATTATATAAACTCTGCATGCATGACAAATATCATAAGGAAATTGAATGTGCTCTTCATGAAATTCAATTGTATAGAGAATTTAATTATGTTCCTTCAGTGTACAAGTTTAACCGTCTTGGGAAGCTTGTGTGTTGCCCCTCCCCCCCTCAAAAGCTAGCTTATGCCATGATTACCGTATATTACATGGGGAATTGTGGCATGCAATCACCTATTAACAAACCCACATATAAAGTGGTCCAAAATTACCTCAGATATATACCACCTGCATCAAAAGCAGTTTTTGTCACTATAGGATTCATTTTAATAGGAATATTTTAAAATAAACCCTTCCATGCATTTATAGTACATATATGCATGGTGACAATAGGGGTATATAATAGGCCTGCCGTTTGCATACATGGAAAGATACTAACTGCACACAGCCAGACAGAGCATGCAAAAACTTAAGGGGGCGGGTCTACCCCACTTTGATGTTTAGCGGGGGTATGAAATCGGCTGTAAAATCGCTGTAAAACTTTTTGGATACTTGTTATTTGCTTATGCGAAGCATTTTGAATGCCATTCCGTATGTTTTAAGACAAAAACTACTCGGTACGAGCAAATCTTGCCGCGCAATATGAAGAAATAAAAAAAGTTTCATTATACGTTTTGTACACCCAAAACTTGGAAATTGTGAAGTATTATCGCACGAAGGCATTGAGAAAGAGCATATCTACAAATCTACGTAAAAGAACGAGAATGTACCTTGCGAATGACGAGGAACTAGAAAAAAACTTCTCTCGATTCACAGCACTCTCAGTCTTCGCGGTCACCATTTGTGCTTCCTTCGCTTCCGCTGAAATTGGATACGTAGATCTCTTCTACTGACAGTCACCTGATATAGAACAAAATTTGGTGGCTCTGTGACAATTTTTAGGTAAATGAGCCGTATAATTGAAACCAACTACCCTAAAAAAATGATGGTACAAGTTACAGTCACGTGAACGTCATGCAATTAAACTGTTGCACAACTAATTAGTAGTCGCTACAAATGGCTCCCGAATAGGTTGCCTACTCGAATGGCGTGGCACAGCAAGTTCAGGAAGAATCGCTAGCTTGTAGAAGCGTTGCAGTTTGTCCCTCATTATATCCCTGAACGTTGGGTCAGCAACTATCCTCTTTACTGACAGACCTTTCGGCGCCCAGATGACAAAGTCGCACCATTCTCGTTTCGTGATAGCCAAGCACCCCTGCACTTGATAGAAATAATTGTGCGATGTTTTTAGGTGAAGATTTTGGCCATCGACAGTAGAAAAGAAGTCTGATGGTGGAAGCAGCCTTAAGGTGTAAGTTCAAGCTGTGCTGCCTTGTAAGGACACTTGTACTCAACAAGACCATGTGACCCAACAAGACCATCAGGACTGCAAGCAAGACAGGAAATCTCCTCATCAATCACCAGGCCACACTGTGTTACCTCTAGTAAGCAGTCCTGTCCAAGCAGAAATGCTTTATATGCTTGCCTTGCATCTGGCTCGTGAACCCTTCCCCAACGTAAACTGCTGCTATCAATGGACTTGCTGTACAGTAGAGTCTTCACAAAATTTGCCACAGGAGTTGTGGGTCGTCGCTTTGCTACTGTTCCAAAGTTGGATGCCATCAGTCTAAGTCTTCGGTTGTAATACCAGGTGCTACTCTCAGATTGGAGACGGGTTTCCAACTCCACAGCAGCACGTTGCTGCTGTGTGACTACTACTTCACGTTCATAAAATTCTGTACATCGTTTTTCGAGCTCTTCAGTATCAACATCTGGTTGCTGGGAGTTTGGGTCGTAATCAGTGTTAGTACTGGCGGATGTTGAATACTTTGTTGTTCTCCGTCTCAGCTTGTATTGACTTCCGGCTTTGCGTGTGCAATCATGTTGGATACTGGTTACTTGCCTACTGATTGCCGTCTTGAGAATCTACACCAAAAATTTGAAAGAACTGTGAGTTATTACTTGCACTTTATTTAAAAGTTGACTGATTGTGAGAAAGTGTCCTGCATTTCATCTTACCTGATTTGGAGTTGCTCTTGTTGTCTTCTCCATGACATCTGCTTGCCACTTGGGGCCAGACTGTATACTGAGCGCAGCTGCATAACAACGTGTCTGGAATGAACCAGATTGCACTCTGTTGAAGTGCTTACCTCCATCATATAGAGCCCGTATACCCATGTAACACTCAGCAAGATTGCTGGTTTGGTTGCATGGTTATCAACTGTGCACTCATAGAAACCAATTGATCTCCACAGGATTTCACGTTTTCAACCAGACCCGCAGGTAGTGTAGTTGTTGGTGTTGTTACTTCTGGTGGTGCTGAGCATGCATCTAGTTCATCTTCTGTAGAGTGAGGGGGGTACGTTTCAACAGATATGGGGTCCAAAAGTGGTGACAGGTCTCCAAAATGAATTGTTGTGCTATCAGATGAACATAGTTCAATGGGAGATGTTGGTGGATGTTGTGACCCTGAGGTGGATGGAGCGTGCGGTGTGGATGACTGAGATGCTGAGGTGGATGGAGCGGGAGATGTGGATGGCTGTTGTGATGCTGAGGGAGATGGAGCAGGTGATATGGATGGCTGTTGAGACCCTGAGGTGGTTGGAGACTGTGCATGTTGGTGGGTGGCTGCCGTAGTGCAGAAGTGTGGATTGCACTTCTCATGTATACCAAACACATGATCAGGACCATTGCGGAGATCATGACGAAGCTGCGCTATGTTGCCTGTCTGGCTGTGCATTCTGATTGCAACCCTGGCTCCTACAACTAACCGCTGAATGGCACGCTTGGTCAGTGCACCTCGTTTGCAGAATTCAGGATGGTCAGATCGTAGCTTCTCGAGGTGGGTCCGGTAGCATTTACATGCATGGTTGGCACACAGTATCTTCTGCACAAAAGGCCCATATGGTACAAACTGCCGTATGGTTGACATTACGGAGCTGTCACCATCCCCAATCAGTCGCATATACCGAACTCCATGGGCTTTTTCAGATTGTTTGAAACCTTCCGAAATGATGTCACTCTCCATGGCCCCCGATGATCCTGCCCAGTTGCGGTAGCAGGCATGTTGCTGTGGTTGCTGACCTCTGTTCTCAGCAATAGAGCATATGGAGCAGTACTTATTCCTTACTGCTAAGTAGAGGAGCTTTTTGGTCTCCTTCCCAAAAATCACAGCAACACCACTCCTAGCGTTGTAACTATGTCGATGACTACGTTTAGACCATCCACCATCAGCAATCACAGTGATCGCTGGAACACCCTGGTGGTAATCTTTTCTCTGGATTGCCAGCTTTCTTTCCTCTTCCCCAGCCTCTGCAATGTTCAATTCCAACAGCTGTGCCATGTTCTTCTCAAGCGAACGTTCTGTTGCTGTAAACATGGATTTGGGCATGTCCGGTATACCCATGCACGAAAGCATTCTGCTCAATGCTGACGTACCACCCCCAGTGGCAAGTTGACCAAGAACTGCAGCTATGTTGACCAACCAACGTTTGCCATCTGCTGTATCCACCTGTTTTGACGAGTGAAGCCTAAACTGTTTGGCACATTTCTCACATGCAAGTCTTATCACCACAGCAAGGCCTGCATGTTGTAGCTCTCCATCCATTTTGCAGGCACCTCCACAAGATGCACTGTGTGATGACACTTCTTCGAATCCACCATTGTAGCTATGTTACTAATGTCCATGACTCTAGAACCATGGGGGATGTTGTTAGACTCACTGCAAGGTGGTGTGGCTCTGTTTGCTACAGACTGTAGTGTTGCTTTCTTCCATCTAGATTCAATAGCTGCATTGCACTGTTGTCTACATTTCCTGCTAACGAAATGGGCTCTCTCTGCGAGCGCTAAACGTCCTTGAATCATTTCGGGCTGAATCAAATGGTGGCCGAAAACGTACCGATTTCGATTTTACCGCCTAAAATCGCCCGTAACTGGAGATCGTTGGTGAGACGTAATTGGATTCCGAAAAACCGACGTCTACGAGAGAAGATACAACAAATAAACCGATAACAGCTCGATGCAGCGGCCAAAGCGAGTGCGATACTGTAGGCCAGGCTACGAGGACCCCTTCGCCGAACGACCATGTTTGTACAAGGCTATCACACGCGACCACGTGACATGGAGCGTTTTAATAGTATTCACAACTAACTATGAATATAATTATCGTTGCGCAAAATGGCAGGTCGACCTGCCACCTTTACTGCCTCCCTTATAATAGTTATATGACTCATCTGCCAGGAAAGAGGGTGATTTTAGCTGATTCACTAATTTCCTGTTGCCAATGAACAGACCAGGGCAACCACAAAGATCTGTATATATTATAATATTTTCCATGCGACCACATGCAGCAACAAAACATGAAGACAAAGCAGCTCCTACATGTGTGTGATACAAAACACCAGATCCTTTGATATTTATATGGATTCAGTTGACATAATATTATTTGTATTAAATGAATGAATGTTCTGTTGTGTACATATTAATTGCAATTAGTAGTGACATATACAGACGCTGAGAATATATAACAATTATAGTTCGTTGACTATACATCATTATTACATATAATAATTACCTTGAATATCCCAAGACACAGTACACCATACATCAGCCATTCTGATGTGAGATCGGGCATCTTGAGGCAATTGATTCTGTTCTTCAGTCCACTTTTGAACTTCCGTTTTCCAAAGGCGAAGCTGAAGAAAATGTCGCAAGCAGAATCGTTTCAAAATCACTTGGGAATTGAGCAGATATTATTGGTGACAACATTCTAGCGTTACACATACAATGTTTCCAGTTGCAGTGGCGTAGGAGCTGCAGCGGCCACAGCGCTTTTGGCCGCTGCACTTTTTTCAGTAGCCTGAATATTTTGAGGGCTATTAATGATAAAGTTATTCATAGCTATGATTGGTAAAGTTATTCATAGCTAAATTAGTATTGCCTAATCATTTCAATCACCTCTCCACATGGATCGTTGTCACCAGCGCGGATGCGTATCATGCCGTTGGGGTGAACAAGATGTGATTTAAAGTTACTATGCCCGTACCCGATCGACTTAGAAGCATTTCCTTCCCAAAGAGGTCCTTAGGGAAGAACACAGAAGTGAAGCAAAGTATTGGTGGCCTTGCCACTTCAAAATTGCTTCCTACGCCCCTGAGTTGTATATATTAATTATGTCCAATTATAGTGGGCCCAAATTTATCCAACCAAGTTTGTTCCTCATAAAATGAGTTGTCAACGACGGATAAACCAGGTGTTGGATAAACCAAGGTAACTTGTACACAAGTAATGATAGTGATTCACAGTGGAGTGTTGGACAAATGAGGTTTTCAGATAAACCAGGTGCATGTGACTGTAGTTATAATGATCAAAATGCATGTATTCACTTAATAATATGAATTCATAACGCAGGAGTGAACAACATAGTATTGAAACAACTCAGTCAGAGAGATCTTGATGAAAATTTCTCAGAAAATGTATAAGAAAAGCTGATCACAAATTCGCTGATGGGACAAACAATCATAATGATCTATTTAATGCTTAAGTCATAAAAATATAGGTAATCCAGTATTTGCAAATCCCGAAGGCATGAAGCGCCTGAGGGCAAGTGCATTTTATGCATACACCCTGAGTGCATGTCTATGCCTTAACTGTTTTATACAGCATCCATTTGTGGACTTTGGGCAAGTCCACAAATTCTATAAGCAATTTCAACGCTAAATGCTGAGTTTTCTGGAGGGAATTTGTAGTTAGAATCACTGATTCAGAAGAAGACGTTTTCAGCTACAAAAAGAAAAATGCTAAGTTTGCTTTTCAGGCTATAGGTGCCCTAGATTGGCTTTGTTTGGGTTCAATTTAGAGCACATGCATTTTTTGGAACACTATTCAAGGAACATTACAGAGCAGTATTCCTGTAAAATCACTGGTCTCCAGTATAATCTCCTGGTGAGTTAGACATCCATGTTTTATAGGTCATTAAAAATTGCTGTATAATCATGCCATTATGGTAGCAGATGTTATATCAATGTATGTACACTGCCATCATAAATAAACAAATCTATTCTTTGTGATTACTATTCTTCCTGCATGGACACACATGGGTTTATAATACGAGTCAGAGAAAACTTCTTTTAACTTGGTGAGCCTACAAAGTATGAAGTGAAATCCTCCTTAAAGTTTTAATCTCTTTGTGATTGAATCATCGCCCAATAATTCTATAAGCTACTGTTTATAATTGAAACAAGGTAGGAAGATGCAGTTTTACACACCTAAAAGCTTTTTGTGGCTTTAACAACACAAAATAAACCTGAAGAGGGAGTATATGCATTCAAATACACCTGTGACCCTGCAGGTGACCTGATGGATATACTAATATACGATCAGTGCAATGTATGGAATTGGCAATGCAAATAGTCATCAGGGTACTTACATGTTAGATGTAGTATTATTATTAATTGCTATTCTGCATGTATTAATAGTCCTTTATACTTGACACAATGTGTGATACTATCTGTTGCCATTGTATTATTTAAGTAACTTATGATCTAGGATCTTTAGGTAACAAGCGATTCAAGTTTAAAAAACTCATGGGCCACCTATGGCCATATATATGCCTGGAAACTCGAATTGCTTGGAAATTGCTATTCACGAAACCAACACTTTGAACAGCTCTTCTACTGTAAAAGACTCTTCGCTGATGAAATGAGGAGCATGCAAACATGCAAATTATAGCCAAGAATTGGGTATTAACGTCCGCTATGTTGTTGACACACACACGCACACACACGCACACACACACACACACACACACACACACACACATACACACACACACACACACACACACACACACACACACACACACACACACATATACAGGTTCTCCCCAGGATTTTTTGAAGGCATAGTGCTCCCCCTCCTGCGGTTAACAGATAAGGGCTATTGGTTTTATTGTGCGAGGCTTTTGCAATCTTGAATCTTCAAGTATGATTTTAGTCCTCAATGCATGCTGCAACTATAGATGCTACAACTCCAACAGTGCTAAAGGTGACAAATTTCTCACCTGTATGGCTTCACAGACAGGAAATAATATCATAAGGAACCTGTTGAAATGGAAAGCATAACGCTCCCAATTTAAGGAATAGCGGCTATGTGAAGGCATAGCGCTCTACTTTTAAAGATAACGGAGCGCTATACTTGAGTATTGCTGGGGAGAACACTGCATGTCTATATGTATATATATATATATAATAGTCACACACACACACACACACACACACACACACACACACACACACACACACACACACACACACACACACACATATATACAGGGAATATTTTTAACAGTCGTCCGCTCATCCGAGATGACCAGATATACTTGTGGGCAACCATAAATGTCCAACTGGCTTGCCCCCTGGGCAACCTATAGTTGTAGGACAGCTGGTGGCAGATATAAGTAAGCCACAATATATGAACAAGCGATTCGAGTTTAAAAAACTCGTGGGCCGCCCACGGCCCTGGAAACTCGAATCGCTTGGAAATCGTCTTCGAAGAACTCTTCTGGTCGAAAAGACTCTTCGCTGATAAAATCAGAAGCGAACGAACGAATTTTACCGAAATATAGCCGAAAGATTACGTACCGACTTTGCGTCTGCCATGTTGTTGACATATATATATATATATATATATATATCTAGACATCGTTCCGGACGTTCCGGACACTTCCGGTGAAAGTAAAAACAATATAGGGCCGCCGGAAGGCGGCCCAAAAATAAAAATATCAACAGTGCCTTATACACATGATAGGAAGAGTGAATCATTCCACCTGTTCTGTGTTCAATTCGAACAAGGTGCTTGAAGCCTGCTTCCAACCGTCAAGATTGTTGACGGAAATCGCCATTTTGAGCATGTGACCTAATGTCACATTATTGTGCAATCCGTCTTTCTTCGTGCAGCTACTAACTCTGTTGTTGTCGGTCGATCATAGTAACGCTGTTGGTCAAAAGTTCTCCTCTTGGATATTCTGAATCAATGAGCGCAACTGTGAATTTGAGGATGGGGTGTTGCTTCAGCTAGCTTACAAGTCAAATTTAGTTTAGCCCCTTACAAACCCAAGAGTAGGCCATGTAGAAGTATGGATATATACTAAAACATGTTCTAGTATCTATGGTAGAAGATCACCCTGATGGTGACCTTGATGACAGCAGTGAAGTTTGCAATGGTGATGGCAACATTTTTAGTATCCATCCAGTATTTTTAGTAATTGGTTAACTGAAGAACTAAAAGCTACCCTTGTAACTTTGAAATTCTCTTTTTGCACGTAATTTGAGTTTATATATCCATCCATCCCTACATGCATATACATTGCATCCTTGCATATCACCAATCATACAGCAGGAAAATTCCGTGGATTGAAATGTTCACAAATTTTGCACCAATATTAAGGGACAACCTAAATTCACCAGTGGCATGTGGGTAATCTGAAAAATTCCTCAAAAATTTGCCCTGCATATATATATATATATATATATATATATATATATATATATATATATATATATATATATAGACATCATTACGGACCTTACAGACACTTCCGGTGAAAGTAAAAACAATAAAAGGGCCTTCTTCTGGCGGCCCAAAATGGTTACTAACTATACCCTGCTAATAGGACATTTATAATATTATGTCATAATAATTATAACAGCTGTTCTTGATGCATGACAACTAACCATAAGTCTACTTGGCACTATAACACAAATTGTGGCCAAATTTCTTTTTCCCCATTCAACAGTTGGCCAGTTCTCAGCACATTTCTTCACCCATTGAAAGACAGTTGTGATTTCATTACCACAAGCACTTTCTTCCATACTCTTATCAAAACATTCTGGATCCTCCTCCAAAGAAGTACACACAAAGATTAATGGGCTGTTCATCTCAGGATGCAATTCTTGCTTTGCACATGACTACAAGAAGAAGTATAAATACTAATTTGGTCATTTTACACATGAGACAAAAAATTCAGTAATGCAAAGGCATGCATAGGGGGTGCTAGTGGCTTAGTGGGCTACTAATGTGACTGCACAGCTAGGTTCTGGGATGCATGGATTGAAGTCCAATACAACTGATGACGTCTTTGGACTTTTTCTCTGCACCCCTGCCACCACTAAAGAGACAAGAGTAAAGCCTGCTATAGCCACCAAAATGGTAAATATTTGATAAACATTGCATGATTTAACATTAAATGATTATGTAGTATGTTTGCTGTTTGTGCACTAAAAAGTAGCCATTGCAGTTAAAGTGGGTTCCCACTCTAAATAAGATCAACCAATCAAATAATCAATCAATCAAAATCAATGGCAGCAGAATCTGATGCTCCTTGTGGGGCAATAATCATAAAAAATACAAATTTAATTGCCATGTCTATACTTCTGTGCATATTAATTTCATCAGACAGGAAGAAGCAAAACAATGTATATCATAAATCATTGTTGCAAAATTAATGCAATGGACTCTTGATATACAATGTACAAATAATCTTAGTGATTCAGAATTCAAACAAATCTCTTCTTGCACATGTGAGTGTTAGATTACTCTACAGTGTATACACATGATCAGCAAACAATAGAATACACAGTACAGTGGAACCTGCTTAATCCAACTCCTCTGTAATCCGAAATTAGGCATATTTCGACTGAAAACTGTGGAACAGACACTATTCATATGTGAAACATAATTCCGGAAAACTTTGCAATCCGTAATCTGACACCATTTTTTATCCCCTCCAGGGCCGCATTTATGGGGGGGGGAAGCATTGCCCCCCCCCCCCCCCCCCCTTGGAGATCTGTTGCCCCCCTTTGCAGATCTGCTGCCTCCCTAAACTTGTATCTCAACATATACACTAAGGGTTCCTGAAAGAAAAACAAGCTTTTTGGCTATTATTTTGAAAAATTTTCTCAAGACCACTGTTACCAATCCCTTAACCGTCTCTTTTTGCCATTCTCTTCTTGCTGAAGCTACCCTTTGGCTAGTTATTGTTTTCATCGCAACCGTCTAGCGAGTTAAGAGGCTAAAGTATCAACGACCAATAAGTTACAAGATTTATATATTTTTGAATCGATCGTTTCGGAGCTTGAACGACAGAGAGCCAATTAAAAATTGTTAACAGGTAGTCCTATACACGCATCGCGATAAGGGAACAAAATTTCTCGATTGTTCCATGTTTTAAATGGACAAATAGCCAATGATAATATATTGTTATTAACGATAGAATGTTAAGTAAAGCTTTCATTATATATCTCTTCTGGATCATTCTATCGTTTGTATTTGCAATAAGCCAATTATAGCGTGGCTAGAAGTGCTTGCATCATAATATTATACTCGCCCTCGGGTCTTGTACAATATATGATGCAATGCACTTCTAGCCGTGCTATAATTATTACATATACACTAAGGGTTCCTGAAAAATAGAATTCATTGGAGAATGGATGAAAAAAAAGCTTTTTGGCTATTGTTTTGAAAAATTTTCTCAAGACCACTGTACCAATCCCTTAACCCCCTTGAATTGTACATACATAGCATTGTTACCTACTGTATAATACCCCACACACACACATACGTAGCATTGCTACCTATAATACCACAACCCCCCCGCCTCTGTACACTAATACACTCCCGTATTGCGTTGCCCCCCCTCCCCCCCCCCCCCCCAGCCCCAAATCCTGTATGCAGCCCTACCCTCTATCAAAATTTATTCCGCATAATCCGGAAATCCATTAGAAAAATGGCTGCCTTGTCGAGGGGAGAGCATACACATGCAGCTATCTCTAAGGATAAAATCTAGCTCGTGTTCGTTAGTGCAGCTGTTCTTAGGGCCAGAGGAAACAATTTAAGAAGGAAATTCGGATTTAGAAAGCAGAAATTAAAGCGATATCGTAGGAAAACAGCCTGTACTTGGAGCTCAAGGCTCCGCAAATCACGCTGCCATGCGTCAAAGGCAAAGTAGGTGGACAAGCCTCTGTATTCTTTCCTCTCCCAAAAGGTTACTATCACCCTTTCCATGGGACTGTTCTGCAGATAAAAGCATTTATGCTTGCGAAATGAGGAATTTTACAGCCAGTAGATCAGTCGGCGTTAGCAACAACCTTTGGCTAAGATCTACATAGTTGTGTATATCTCACTGGGTGTATATACCCTTACTAATGGCACATCATGGTGCATACCCTCATGTGTGCTAGTAAAACTGATTTGAATGCCAAAATTAAGATATTCTCTGTAATCCAACAACCTCTTCAATCCGACATTTTTTCCTGGCTCCATCACTGTCGGATTATAGAGGTTCCAATGTACAAGATAGCAGACTAGCTGAAGGTGGCACATGTCAAAGGGAATGCAGAGGTGAAGGTAATACTACACTTAACACATTGTCAATCTAAATAAAATAAAGTCTAACATGGTATTCTAGCAATACCTTGCATGCAGATTAATGCAGACATGCAGTCATACCCGCCACGCATGTTACAATGAACTCTCTCTCACATTGACTTACTTGCAATGATGAGTCATAGAACAGTCCTCCTGGTAACCTTAAAATTGCTGCATGACAGCGATAATTGGACAGTAGTACAGACTGATACTGTCTCACAGCTTCGGCCATAGGCATTTTCCTGTATAGGTCATGGAGACGTGTTAAGAGGGAGATCCCCAAACCATATTTCTGTGGTTTATCACCGAGTACTTGTGAGCCAGGACCAACCTACAAAGTTCACATAATGATGAAACAGCCAAACCTGCATGCATGTCTGACAAATTCTGTGAACTATGCATGTAATCACTCTGATATGCATGCAGCTTGCTGCAGAAGTATCTCACCTGCAAATGATCACCAGCAATGATGATTTTAGTAGCTTGATCAGCACAGGCAAAAGAAGCAACAGTTTCTGGTTCTCGTGCTTGTGCACCTTCATCAATGAAAATGTGAGTGAATTTCCCAATGTCTCCAGCTACTCTTGAAAATGATTGCGATACAATGAAAGTTGTGATGATTAAATTACAGGTTTTCAAGGATTTTGTCTGTAAAGCATCTGAGATTGTTTTAGTGTATCTACCCAAACTCCATTTATCCTTATGAGAATCACTCACTATTCTCACCATGTGAATAGCATCAGATTGCTTTATACGAGAAAAATACTTGTCAACATATTGATTAGCTGTTTGCACATGATGAGTAGCAATAAGAATCTTCATCTTGTTTGGTGCATCATGGAGCAGCTTCCATGCAGCGGCTGCAATCAGTCTAGTTTTGCCAGTACCAAAAGGACCAATTATCAAAAAGGGAGCCATTGATGAACTCGGAAGATTCATTATTTTCTCAAAAGCTATACGTTTATAGTCATCATCTAACTCAAGTAATGCAGGCAACTGATCTTCAGTACTTTTCACAATCTTAGAATATTTTGGAAAATTTTCTTTACCAGGAACAAGTTTTGATACAATCTGATGTGGAAGGTTACTCACTGCTTGACGAAGTTTCTGAAAATACCATTCTTTGAGCTGAAATGTGACTTGCACACAAACAAGTAATCCAGCTTTTGGTATAGCCTGGTCTACACTACAGTCAACACGCAAATGAGGTTTCGTGTCATGAGGATGTTCCTCTTTGTTGACACCGCACAAGCGTCCTGTTACTTCTCCCCTTTCAAAATGTATAGTAGCTTCATTTGCCGACTGATACACTATGTCAGCATCTGTTTCATCCATTTCAATATATACAGAAGCTTTGGTTCCATCCAAGCTGCATGTGTACTGGTGATTGTACCTATAGTATGGAACCAATGCACATGTATGAATGGTCAATCAGCAGCAAAGCATGCTTTATATACATTTTGCATAGTGCACTCATGTAATTCAGTAGTTAAGACATAGGCACGAGGGCTGTATGGGATATAAAATGCTGAGTCCATGGAGAGAGGGAGTGCATGCATTGTATATGAAATTATAGTACAAGTGCCTATTCTTAATTACTATAGTAATGCACATGTATGAATGAATGCTATATATAGCGTCCATTCGTGGACTTTAGGAAAGTGTTCTTCTATAGCTTCCAGGAATTCGACAAAGCAATTTGAACCCTATAATTATCGCGTTTATGAAGGGAATCAGTGTTCCCTGAAGACTTTCCTCAACTACAATTATACTTAGTATTTCATAGACTGAGAGGTATTTCCCTGAAATCATATAGGTTTCCAAGTATAAACTCATGACAAGTTACACACCTGGTTCAATTTTTTTACTTCCGTTCCAAGCCGCCATTTTGTCCCGTCCAGTGTACACCATGCACATCCATACAAATTGTGCAATACAAAAATTTAATATTAGCAGGCACATTTCTTTTCATTGGCAGGTATAATTGTTAGCGGGCACTTAAGTTAGCGAATTTGAGGCTATAATTTTGCTAAAGTTAGTACCCGCTAACATTTGTAGCTTTAAGGTATATACAATTGCACAAGAGGCATGGAACTTGTATTTGACATGAGCTAGCTTTCCCGTGTCCACAGATTTAATGTAAATTTGTACTACAGTAGCAGGTAGACATATAATTACATACATAATATATAGTGCAAGACACAAGCAATTCCAATCCATACATGAAATGAAATCATCATACATATACACAGTTATATCTCAGTTCATATGATTTTCTTACTTTCTGAGCTTCTCCCAGTGTATAACCTCTTCTAGATCTAGCAGCATATGAAAATATTTCTTGTACCCGGATTTATCTTTATCAAAAGACTGAGCACTGTGTTCTTCCACTTGCATTAGATAATTTCGATCCAGTGACAAGAAATGGTCCTACATGCATTAAATATGGTACAGTTATCATCAACAGCTGCATGGACTCCTAG
>CAUJGJ010000376.1:1455000-1490000 GCA_963170055.1 Halisarca cf. caerulea
ACATGCTATCAATGGAATCACCACGATCTCCTCTGTGCACTAGTATGGAGTATTTGCTGAGATTCAGTACTATCTTTGCGGAATTTCTTCACTTTATAGGTAATTTCTGTGTCCTTTCAATTAAGGTGGAAGAGCTAGCGTAGTCCTCTAACGTCGGTTGACTTCTCAGTTTTCAACAATCGATAGCCAAAAGAAGGATGCATGCTGTTGTAGTCACCGTACATTCAGAATATCACTAGTTTTGAAGTTATACGGCAACAGGTACCACTGATATCATTGAACATCTTCATCTGTATGCATCGACGGTTAACCACAACAAATTAAGGGAATTGTTAGTATAACAACGGATATGACAATGAGTATAATTATAACACGCGCACGTATCGATCAGAGAAAGCAACACAGATTGTCACAAGGTTGTGTGGGCGGATTCCAATCTCAGTTGCGTAGGTTAGAGTATCTATGCTTTATATATTTCTTGCCAATTTGAAAAAGTAGTGTTCCCTAATTTCCAGTCTTTGACTCTAATTGTCAGCTATAAAGCTAACTAGTTTGATACCTATAGGTCTGTTAACCTCACTCTTTGTATGCTCTATGAGATTTGAGTTCCTTGCTCAAAAATTGGTAAAATAACAGAACGAATTTAGACATGAATACCTTCTAGTAAGTCATGCAAATTCACCAAATTCACATTTAAAAAAAGTGAAGTAATAGTTACCACATGGCTCCTTGGGGAGTAACAGGTTTACCCCGAGGGCACGTAGCACCCAAGGGATGAGGTCAGTAAACATGTTGCTCCCCAAGGAAGCTATGTGGTAACTATCTTATCTCCTTTTAACACTTAAAAAGACAGCTGCTCTGCTATAGTTGCTGTACATTGTGCAAGTTGCTATTGCGACCTTTTGCGCATTAATTGACTACTTTTAATTGTTATGACAAACTGGGCGCTTACAGGATACTGCCCTGACCACAGGGATGGTACCAGAAATACTGCCCTGGCAGTCTCTTTGATGTATGACGTCATCGGGAGATAAGTATCCATATCAGCCTTCCACTGGCAAATTTACACATGATAATCATGAAAAGAAACCGCTAATGATGATACATATACATACACCCCCTCCTCACACACACTGCACCTTTCGATGAGAAGGGTCTTCACAATAGTTGCTGCTTAATACCTGCTCGTTGATGCCATCCAAGCAAACCATACACACAAAGCACAAATTTGAGGGATGGGTTGTTGCTTTGCCGTGAACTGCACCAGTACAATAATTATACTTATGTATACCATACATTTTATAATATCTGATATATCATGTATGTAAATAATACAGTTACTATGCATGGGTAGGTTCAAGTGAAAACAAAGTGTGTAGATATTCTGCCCAAACACACACTGTCAGTTCGCATGTTATTACACTGAAAGAAATGAGCTGCGTGTCTTTCTATGACACTTTTGTCGGCCAAAGTCGTACCAATATAAGGATTATTCAACCAGGTGTCATATGTAAGTCTTGCCAATGCATGGCTCTTTAAATCATAAACAGACCCCGCATGTAATCACTAAACTAAAGCCCCGGAGAAACTAATTCAAGGATTTTGCCAAAAGAAATCTTAGCAAAGAAAAATTTACAAGTTGCTGAGAACCAGTGTTACATGTGATTGACAATGTGAAAACAGGTTACCATAGAAAAAGAGAAAGAGAGATGAAAGGTAAGCCAGATGGAACAGTGGCAAAATGCTACACTGTAAATTACTTGTGCCAAGTGAAGAATCCAGCATGTGGTGTAACAGTTGTAAAGTCGTTAATCATGATTGTTATTCTTTACATTGCTGTATAGTAGAATAGCTTTGGCTTTGTGTAGAGCAATCCTGAAAGGGTGAATTTTGACCCTTTCAACAGTAAACTATATTATATATATATATATGGTTATATGTGAGGTTCGAAGGGGAACCGTAACCATTAGTCGTATAATGTCATGCAAGTGAATAACAAGAGAACCAGCACGAGACAAAACAGGAGACAGGTGGACAGGGACACATGTGGTCGATTATTGTGTGTATGTATGTAAAGTACAATTAACATAGCAGTTAATACAAATTTAAAGTCATAAAATACTGTCCACCACACTACTCCTCCCCCCCCCCCCCCCCCAGTAAACAGGGTGAATGATGGAGCAAGGTGGTGTGCAGGCAGCGAGGAGCTGTGCATTGATGTACGGGTGTCCAGCAATGTGATGTTAAATATTGTTGATGTGCGTGTTGTCAGTGCACTACGAAAACTGAAGGAGAGTCCAGGAAGTCTTATGCAGCAGAGATATAGCCTTCTCACTAGTGGACAGTGTCTGTACTGTGTAGGAGCAACCTTCGTGGTGATGCAGGCATGAAGAAGTTGTTGCGGAGCTGAAATGAGGTGAGCTGTACCGAAGTGAAACGGCTGAGGCGAGCTGTGCCGAAGTGAAGCAACTGAGGTGAGCTGTGCTGAAATGAGGCGACTGAGGCTGGGCTGAAGATGAACCTGAGTGAGGCGAGGTGTGGCATGACCGGGATGAGCCAAAGTGAGGCAAGTCTGGACAGAGGAATAGCCAAAGGTGAGCTGGAGAAGAGGCACTGGCCATGCAGTGATAACCCTGAAGGTACCAGGAGGAGGAGGAGGAGGACGTCTGTAGGTGCATGGTCGTAGAGCAAACAGTGAGGTCTTGGTCTGTTACAATGGTATACTGGTTGGAAGAGAAATGTCATTTAAGTTGCGTATTCTGTGGTTGAAGCGATCATCATCCAGGGTCACCAATATGGTATATGTGAGGTTTGAAGGGGAACTGTAACCATTAGTTGCATAATGTCATGCAATGAAATAACTAGAGAACCAGCACGAGACAAGATAGGAGACAGGTGGACTGGAACACACATAATCTATTGTTGTGTACATGTGTGTAAAGTACAATTAGTTAAACACAGCGGTTAATACAAATTCAAAGGCCTAAAGTACCATCCACCACATATAGAGTCTGGAATGTCAACTTTGCTACTAAACAAACTTCCACATGTACTGAAAAAGCACCCCTTGATCAAAATGGGTTAGAATGATGTATAACTAATACGATATGTCATATCCAATACCTGCTACCCACAGGCTGTTTATTAAACTGTCAGTAATTATTATTAATTACAAGACTCATAATTATAGACCATTTAAAATGCATGGAAAAGGAATATAGGAGTGATTGCCAATTTCACCAAAAAAAAACAGAAACAAGGAGGAAAGCTTTTTGCTGCATTTACATGCAGGGCTAGATGGGCATATATGTATAGGGACAAACAAGCATAAAATTGGCATAGAGAAAGACAAGCATAATATTGATATAGGGCTAGACGGACAAAGGGCTAGGCTTAGATGAGGCTAGATGGCCATATAGAGCGATATAAGTACACTAAATGTTTTTTGGTGGTTGCCTAAAGATCAAGCACAACAAATCAAAGAATATAAATTCCAGAAGTAGCTAATGATCAGCATGATCATAATATTATGCATTGCAAAAAATGCATGCCCTTATGACAAAGCATCTGACAAATTGAATGCACAGTTCTATAATAATACTTACATGCTGCTCCCCTACTCCTTGAATGTTTGACTACATCTAGTTCAAATTCATCGACGAGGTGTAATGGGACTCCAATATTCAGTGACAGTGCATATTCTGTAAGCAAGAAAGAGTGGCCACAGGGAGTGACTGTAAATTGCAAAAAGATGCAAGTCTTAGAGAATTATGGGAGTATACCTTGTGCTACAATTTGTAGCTGTATTTCATGAGCTGAGTCTTGAGCTGCGGAGACAATAGAATCTTGGTCATCATGCTGAGTGGCAGAAATAGCTGACAAAACTCCATGAGACTGGACTTCTCTATGTGGATACTTCTTATAAAATTGTTTGCTCCCTGCATGGATGTGAGTGTACAGAAATATTGTAGTATATACCCACACTTCCTATAGATATCGTGAAAAAATACATATTAGAGAGTACGGTAGTGCTATGATATGATTCGGTATGATTAACACCGAAAAGACATGGCTGCCATATATTAGTGCAAATTCATTTACACCAGAAAACTACCGTATAACAATACAGTGCAGTTAGAAGTATTTCGAAGTGGCATTGTACATTTTGACCATATAATAATTTATCTATGTTTTGTATATAGCTACAAGATATAGTAGTCAAAAGCCTTTGTAGACCAATCTCTTTAAGAGAATTTCAAATCCTAGACAGCGAGGTATGGCTCCACAACATGCACCATTGGAATTTAAAATGCATGATCCTTCTTCATATTCTTATTCATCTCGCTGTTTCTTTTTTTATAGTAAGCTACGTGCAGGTCACCAGGAAGGGTTCAGGGGTCTCATCTTTCACCAGTGAGCTCTGATTGCCGGTTAGCATGAAGTGCCATTCGTAGGTTTTCAAGCAAAACCTACTTTTCTAAAGTGAGAAAATTTTTAATAGGCAAATCCCAAATATCGCCAAATCAGCCATTTTTGGATAAGTGAAATGGCCACGTTTGACTAGGCTTATGCATACATTGGATAATCGTCCACTTTCACAGGTGAGTTATGTCCGATTTTGGACATAACACAAAATGGCTGACGCTTCGTAGGCAATAAAATTAACCCCCAGTTTTGCTTTCTGCAGTGGGTAATATTGACATGAACCTACTATTCTACATTACAAACATATTGACGTGATGTTGGTGTTCTCTTTAAGACCATCTACAAGTCGAACGTCCCACTACATGCAATTTCTTCGGCTACTGTTGAAAAGACAAAAAAGCAAAATCGCGGTGGTAAAAATCTCAGCTTCTGAACACGCCATTAGGTTCAAACGACTCCTTAGATACATAAGTGCCCTGAAAGATTCCTGGAGCCCGGTAGCTCAAAGCACGGCTGTTATGTCCAGGGGTTTCCGTCATTTTCGAAGGTCTCCATCCTCAAAACACGGGACATAACTCGAATGGTAGAAGGTACAAAGCTCCAGGAATCTTTCACCGAGGTTTGGAGTATTGGGAACCCGACGGCACTATTGCCGTTGCTTCGAGTCGAGATTTTTACCACCGCGATTTTGAAAGAAAATTTCTACTCGAGCATCTTTTTTCTTTAGACTGCAGTCACATGCTGTTACATGTTCTACAAAAGAGTCCAAACAACTTCTTCGTATTCTCGCGTATACGTTCAGTTTGCGCATGATGTCATTACGAAAATCTTGCTATCTGCATGTGACAAACCTATGCGGTTAGCACTATAATGAAATTCATTGAGTGAAACCGTATAATGTTACACTTATGGCTGAATTTGGACATAATACACCTGCGTTAGTGCTCTTTTGATCGAGCCTTGGCTTCTAGTTGGATACACGGATTTTAGTCAACTAGCTGCATAGTGTTAGTTTCTTTATCTTACAAGATTGATTGCGTTCCTCATAACTGCAGTAAAAACCTTCTGTAACAGCCTCAATTCGAGGAACTTTGTTTTAGGGAGCAACCTCACGAACAAGGGTATATAAAAACCATTTAGGATGGTAAAAGCATGTAGGATTGACACCAGACTATGCAAGAAGGCTTTATCAAAAAAGCATCCTCTATGCAAAAACACTCAATTGGAACAAGTTGTGAAACAGGCACAGAACAGGTGGGCAAAGTACAACATGGACATAGGACTAGTTGAGCATAGGGCTACATGCATGAGGCTAGATGGATATAGGGCTAGACAGAATTCAGTTGCATGTGAATTGAGTGTACTGTGTAAATATCTACGTCTCATAGCGTGTACATTAATTGTGCAGGATGTAGGAATTTGCAATGTTTGTATAACATGCTCTTATCCTAGGACACTGAGCACCCTCAGGATTTGGCATTTTATATGCCATACAGACCTCACGCCTATGTCTTAACTACTACATCAATACAATTATGCTAAAGTATTACATTTTCATCACTCAGTCTGACGAATTTTATACAGTATTTCCTCTAAAAATTGAAAGTTTTGTAAGTGCCAAAATCCATCTATAGATGACAAAATTGGTATATTTGTGTGTGAGTCATTTGTTAGGGTTAGGGTTAGGGTATTAGGGTCAGCTATGAAAGCATGTTAGCAGACCTAGTGTCCTGGAGTGCCAGAAACAAAGTTTCCATTGTTGTTGGATAGCGATACTAGTGGCCATTCACTAACACACTGCCGTTCAGTGTTGCTGTTATCGAAAATGCCACTGATCTGCTGGAACTCTGAGGAACTTTTTAGCTGTTCCCTACAAATGGTGATCAAATTTTTCCACATTATACTATGTCCATGCATCAATTAGGCTATATACTTTAAGTGCTGAATGAGCGACACACAGATAGGTAGCACATTTTGCTTCTTAATCACCAATCTGGTAAAATTGGGTGATTTCGTCACATGATGAATTTTTAGAGGAAATATGGTATAATACACTTACATGGGGAATGAGGGCCAAGCCTAATGCCTTGAGTGGCTTCTTGGATGCTTTGAGGGCCTATTAGCTCAGGTTCTGAACCAGGGCCTCTAATTCTCTTTACTGTTCTTTCTGAGTCATCTTCTTCCATCCCAAGTAATACAGGAAGTGCTTTGTGATCCACTCCCAGTGGCTGAGGACTTTGGCTTTCATTTCCTGTGACTGTGTGATATGGTGATGCAGTCTTGGATTCGACTGAAGGTGCATATGTTCTGACTCCAGTATCTACATAACAATTATCATAGACAAAAACTTGTCGCTCATAGATTACATACCTGAGTGTATATTATGTATACAGGTATGTATATCCCGTGGAAGGTTATAACATTCCAAACAGCAGTACGTAGCATGCAAGGATTGCATGCATGCATGCACATATGCATGTATTAGAATTTTCGTCTAACATTTGAAATGCAAACATGCACCCCATTATGTTTAATGTCATATACATCTACATAAGGTACCCTATCATGCATGCTTAGCCTATATTCTGTGTAATAAATGGAGAAAATGGAAAAAAGGCAATTAATTCTATCAATAAGGTATATATATTATCATGCATGTTCAAGCCTTCATTTAGAAATCGTCCAGAGGGGGGCGCAAAAGGCATCCTTGCAAAGGAAAGGGGGGCAAAGCCATGTATCCATGTGCTTAAGTTGTACTGAGAACATGCTCCCAAATGGAACTTTAATTTAGGGTACATTTGGTACATTTTCGCATTTTAACCACAGTGAATAATAAATGCTATGTTTTATATACTATTAGGAAACTGCTGAAAAGCAATATACGAACGTACTAGCAGTAAACACAGTATATTACACTTTTAAATTAATTTTTGTTTGGTTTTATATTCACAATTGCGCGGATTGGATACCTTCCAGAAATGTTTACACCTGCAAAAATGTGAGATTGGGCTCTTGTGCAATGGCTAAATGTGGCCATCCGTTCATGAGTACAAAACTGGAAATACTACTGAAAACTTAAAGTGTAGCTTATACAGTAGTCTAGCTCCACGGTTGCATGCTTATTATTTAAGTACATATGCATGCAACTCCAAGCAGGCACTCTCTATACAATTTTCATTTTTCCCTTATGACAAAGGAATTCATGCATAAACTGTTGTGGTCTCTTCCTTGAGGATATCCCATGTTTTTGATGTTTGATTGATGTCTTCACTGTGTGGGCTAATTATGATTTCTCAATACAATATGTACATCACTTCCAAAGGGGGCAGGATTCTGCTAAGGGGGGTAAGTGACCCCCTGCCCCCCCCCCCCCCCCTAAATGAAGCCCTGATGATTGCATGTGGAGTATGATTGTCTAGATTAGTTACAGTACTGCTCAGTTTGCATATAGAGCTATATATATAATATAATGATAAAAAGCTATAATTTTTCAGCATCTATATATATAATATATAACAATAATCATTTTTACTCGTGCAATTATCTTGTGATCCAGGTTGTTATTCAGGTGTATACATACAAATGTAAAATCCGCATGTGGTGACAGCTGTTTTCACCAATTTCAGTATATCCAAGAGGAATAATGGAAATAATAACATGCACGGAAAAGATAGCAGATACTATATTATAGGGATTCATTGCTGCATAAATGGATGTAGAAAACATTCCACTATTTAACATCCCAATTTCATTTTTGATACATATATAGAGCAAGGAAACCTTAAATTCCTATAGCTACTTCTACATTGGTACGAGATGTTCAAAATATATATAATCTTAGAGGAGTTCACATGTTTGCCTACTAGCAAAGTCCTCATGCATATAATATTCTAAGTTCATACAATTAAGTTGAGAACAAAATTGAAACAACACTAAATATGCAATGGGTATGTTATTTACCACTGCATGTATACACTGCCCTCCACACGAAAGTGACCACACACGCAACTGGAGAAAATGGCAGCTATAGGAACGAAAATAAAAATGTACCTCTAAATCGGCGAAATAAGAAGATACCAGCGAAACAATGTATCTAACCTTTGCAACAACCGTTTGATTGTAACATAAACTCGTTGAAATAAATATTGGATTCAAATTTATACCCAAAAGCTTCTGTGACTCCTCTTTTTTGCTGATATTGGCCGCCATTTTCATGGTGGTCACTTTCTTTTGGAGGACAGTGTACATATACTGCAGGTTTTGTACTCACTTACATACCCGGTTTAGAGATTAATTCTTCATGCATTCTGATTAGAGGGGGTTCCTGCTTGTCTTGTGGAACTGAACTATGGTAGTCGCCTCTCTTCTTGAGTTTGTCGGCCTTCCTTGCAAGTGAAGATGTGAAATCAATTTTGAAGGGTGTTTCCGGTATCCCATGAAAATCACTTTTCATAGGAGGGGGTCCATCAACATCATGCAAAGGTCTGCTTTCAGGATCTGTAGGTCAATTAAGTAGGGCCTGGGTACATGATCACAAAAAAATAATTCACTTTTATATAGTCGAATACTGTATGGCAGGAAGGTTTCACAGGACAAAGCTGTCACCTATCACTCCATAACAAATTTTGCGAATCAATGGATCTTATCAGTTACATGCAAAGTCAGATATCAGTTTCTTTCAAGTTGGCTACTGATGAACCAGTTTTTGATGTTCATGCAGTCTAAGATCGGAGGTTATGTATAAAGAGAAAATTTGAGAGTTCCCATTGGTGAGACACTGTTGGCATTTTTCATGTATCAGCCTACGATGAGGATCCTGACGATTAATATGTCTCTAACTATCCACATGTGCCCTACTTGGCAGCCATTATTAACAACAGCATCAGATTACATCATAACACAATAATAATAGTTAACAGCAATACATGGCCTGTACTACATTTCCCTTCTAAAGTTCATTAAGAGTTAATGTCATTATATATATATAGGTTGGCCTATATATAGCGTTCAGGCCTCACTGAAGCTTGTACACTACGAGTCTTGTATATGTTGGACAAGTTGTTCACCGATGAAGATTGTGAAGCTTCTTGATTAGATATTCAAGAAGAATTTTGTTTAAATTTGTTTCTTGAATGGTATAACTGATTTGCAAAATTCATGCAACTTTTTATCCACGAAACTTTCCCACCATACTACATATTATATACAGTGGAACCTCGATTATCCGAACGTCAATTAACCGAAACATCAGTTATCCGAACAGCCTAGATATTGCTGAGTCAGCAAAAATGGCTAATATCTGAAAGAAAATAATCTAAAACAAGTTGACAATTTGTTAATGAATTTGAAAAGGGCTTCTAACACCTATTTTAGAAGGTAAATTTGGATTGATATGACGTTAGACTCTCAAAATAAATGGTATTATTCAAAGTTCTACTGTACTATAGTATATACACCTCCCTACACAGTATTAAGATGATGCTTACCTGTTGTATGAGATACCAGCTGTAGTACAGACTCTGACTGTTTGATTAGTGGAAAGTGTGCCCCGGCAAATGGCTTCTGTAAAACAGAATACCGGTATTATAGTGATAAGTATCAGAATGCAGTCACCTCCATTAAAATTAATAACATGCTTTAAGTCATTATTATTAAATTAAATGCAAACCACATGCACTTCTGTATAATATTATACATACATATAGTATAAGCATGATTTGTTGCATTACTTGTGCTTTCATATTGACATTTGTCTCCACAAGGGCTTGGAATTGACGTGAGAAATTCTATACAGAATGCAATTATAAAGCGACTGTAATAGTTACATGCACATATAATCTATGCCAAGTCAAATAAATGTAACAAAGCCGACTCTGCACATATCAACTAACCTCGGTGTAACCAATTAAATCTTGTCTTTGGTGTAATGCCTTTTCAATGAAATAAGGTAGATGGTTCCCTCTCAGGTACAATTGAAACACCCCTTCAATTTCTATCTTTATAATATAGTGCTCCTTGAGCCTCCAGAACATTATCTTGGCCATTTCCATTATATGGATAGCCTTCCTGTAAGATATGTCCAGGGCCCAAAGGATATGTGTGCTTTCAGTTGATGATGCCTTTAGATATTTGAATAGGTGAGGTGGTATATCAAACATCTGTGAGAGAAATTCTTGCTCTCTGAGTAGGTCAGCTACAGAAAATTTCTGGCAGTCTTTCTCATATGTTACTCCTTGTAACACATGTGGTCTACTACTCCATTGAAGTGACTGTACCTCTTGCTCTGGTAAGTATATTAGGAATACAGATTTGGCAAATGCACACAAATATTCATGATATAAATCTAAATGATGCATAGCCTCTTCCTGGGATTTGTGGTCAGATACAGCATTTATCAAGTGTACTAATACACTTGTATTGAGCCAACAGTCTTCAATTTGGAGCTTATCAAATATTTCCCTTACAGTCTTCGCATTATTAATGTCTTTAATCTCAAGACGCACATATGGCCAGTCTTCACTTTTCAGATGGTATCGTAAAGTAGGTCTGAGGTCATCAATATATTCATTTAAAGCAGATGCAACACGTGATACAGTTCTAAGAAAGTGATGTTTTATTTTACGATTATGGGGATCATTCTGCAAAAAATGCTTACTAAATTGGTGGGGTTTGTCAGAAAATTTGGCTAGATCTGAAGCCATTATTCCATGAGATTTGGAATTTTCAGATAGACTGCTTTCTTTTGATATCACGATATCCAAATCCCTCAAGCTAGACTGTAAAGAGGAAGGCTGACTTTCCAAGTTTCCTTTGATAGCCACAGTTCTTTCAAGCATCTGTGCATGCAAAGGTATATGGCTGGTATAAAATAATTCATGCTAATATCATATACATGCAAACACACACACACATACACACATACTACAACCATTCAATGAAATTTAATCACACTGAATGAGGTTAATTTCATCATTAATTGGTAGCACACTTGTGAGTGCTCAAGTCTGTACAAGTTACAGGGGCGGATTTAGGGGGGGTGCTTTGGGTGCTGAAGCACCCCCCTCTCTCCAAAGGGGCAAAACATTGTGGAGAAGATCAATTATTATGATTTAGCTTTTGAGTCTGCATTCCTAATTTTCTGTCCCCTGTACTAGAAAGATTATTCAGTCCATATTGATCCTCTTGCGAAGAAAAAAAAAGTAAAGCAATGTAAATCGTCCGTGATGGACGGACATTTTAGTGGTGTTACTAAAAATAGAGCAATTACCAATGTGTGTAATTTGAACTATAAAAGAGGAAATGGATATCAATTGCAATGTGAATGCACTAAAAAAAGTCATCAAGTTACCAATGAGCAATTTAGGAATCTGTTTTTGTCCTAGCTCCCCCTCTAAAGCTTTTCTGGATCCGCCCCTGAGTTACTATGTGAAAATTTGGGATTAACAGATTTCTGCACATGTGCAGACTAAATGACATTCACCCAATAAAGTGTGTATATATATATGCATGAGGTCATATAATAGAGTAGTTTTTCTCTCCCCCCTCTCTTTCTCTCATCTCATGGCTTTCTACCACCCATGTTCATCCATATGGGCAAACAGATGGCAACTATGCATGCAGGCCGGCCGCCCCCTCATCCACACAATCAATTAATGAACCTTTCCACATATATATAGATCCCGTGCCTACATAATATAGCACATCACCATGCATGCATGCATGCAGTCCCTCGAGCAAGTACAGACCTGGTGGGAGGTACATGCTAGCAAGGGTGGTGAAACACTCAGTACACCCCTCACACAGTGACACTCACACAGTGCACACAGGCAGTCACATGCACAGCAGCCCTTGCACATGGTGGCACACACCCACGTAATAGCACATGCATGCACAGATATATCATATGCAGCATACACAGGTAGCACCCCTTGCATGGTGGCATGCAACAACACAGACTCTTAGCCAGGCAATACCCCTTGCAAGGTGGCACCTAGCAGCAGCACAAAGTCAGCAGTATTTGTACACCACCATGCAATGGTATGTATATTGGGTTTTACACTGGCCTCTTATTCTCCCCTGCTCCCACCTTCTCCCCACCCCTGCCTTTCTTTAGTACCCGTGTTAGAACTATCCCCTGTAAAGACTCCATCAAAGCAAATCACAAGTATACACACTCAAACAAACCAAACCAAACTCCTCACTGACAGGCAAAATGCAACCATGGCAGCAATATGAGCAAAGTTCTATATACTATAGTAACATGCACAGCAAGTTGGCACACTCAGTGACTTTTTCCCACAAACCCTGCATGGCTTTAACACAACCAGCCCTCAACACATGCAGGATATCACCTCCTGCACCCACAACACAGCCATGCAGCACCATCATTTGCACAAACCTCCAATGCTTCTCCAAATTTGACCTGGCACAACTCCACCCCCACCTCCATCTGTCACACAACACCTGGTACAGACTATTAAAGCTGGCAGATTCAAAGAACTGCCAGTTCTTTGAATCTGCCAGCTATAATACAGTGGAACTTGCTTAGTAAGTACCTGGTTTAGTACATACTCCTGGATAGTAAGTACTCCTCATTCTGTCCCTGTGTATACCTCATGTACATAAAACAACCCTGATAGTAAGTACCTCTGATAATAAGTACTGAATCTGTGTCCCCTTTGAGGTACGTACTAAGCAAGTTCCACTGTAGTCCGTATCTCCCGGGGAGATCTCCTACACATGCAAGGCCTTGCACGAAGTCTAGTTTCACTGCCAGATAAAAGGTAAGTTAGGAGGAGACCAAGCTGTGCCATCATTTTCATACCCATGCACTTGGACTGGATGGTGGTACTCATCATATATTTGATGGTGGTGGTACACCTTAGCACAAAACAAGCATTTCACCTGGTAGCTAATGCATCCATTGAGTCCTAGACTAAGTGTACTATAGCTTCTGCCTTAGCTTGTGATGGTAGAGGCCGAGCTTGAATGCAGTATGGCTGTACTTTCTATCAGGCAGATGTGGATGGCCAATCTCAACTATTAAGGAGCCATAGTGAGCAAGATATCTGGCTATAACAGTCACCCTCAACCCAGGCCCTCTGCCTATACCACCAACTCGCCCTTGTCCACAGGCACTCATACACCCAGCACAACCAGGAGATCTGTCCTATGGAATACATGCAGGGCGGTTCAGCTACACAGCATGCTGCTTCCACCATGCCTGCACCACATTCGGGGATTACAGCCATCCCATATGGGACTGTCCCCAACAGTCCAGTGAGCCCTGGCATGAACAAAATCCAAGCCCATCCAGCCTCCAACATGCAGGCACAGTAAACATCCTTTGGGCTTATAATCCTATAGAATTGTCATACTTTTGTGTTGTCGATCCTTTTTCTTTCTTTCATTATTAATTTTCATAACTTTGTAAGTGGAAAATATAGTGTGTATTAATTGTATTCATTAAAGATCATGGTTTGCAATCTAGTATTCATCGAGTGCCAGGATGCCTAATGGTACAGCACAGGCAAAGTCCGACGGCACATGTCAAGCAACAGTCACAGTGCATAGTCGCAGTAACCCTTCCCAGTATCCACCACAGCCATCATGGCTACTCCCTGGGTACTGAAACACTTATCCAGGCTACAGCAATCACTGGTCCCAACCCCTAGGAGCTAAGGAATTCTCCCAAGGTGATATCCCACACAGTCACCATCCCAATGCACCTTCCAGCGAACATGGTGCACTGCCCTGGGCCCTGTCCCAACGCATGGGTGACTTCAAAGTAAGTGGCAGTAACATACTACATAGGCATGCAGCCTGCTGTGGATTAAAGGTCATTTGGGGCAGACTCGTCCCCCTTACCTATACCCTTGCTATAGATGTATTTCATGCAGCATTAAGTTGGTAAACGGGCATACCGTATATCCGGAAATATTATAGTGATCATTAAATTTGGCAATTTGCGCAAGATCAGGCTGTAATTTGAGATTGCCGGAAATTAAATTTGGTGGTCGAACAGCAAAGACAATGCATAGTAAGTAGGTCTGCGTAAATTTGGTGATAGAAATTTGGCGATTTTGATCCTGACCGCCAAACCATCAAATTGTTACCAATATCTCTACAAAAGACATGACTGACGGTCCCATATTAAGGCAAAACAACTTGTCTACAATATTTGGCAGTGCATGTCATGCATTGAACATGCGCAGTCAATTCAGTACTTTTAAAAACTGCCAAATAATGGGTTACAAGGTATAATAATATTATCCAATTATGTATTCTTGGTATCAGTAAACTGAATTATTATATAATTTAAATGCTTGTAGCATGCACATTGTCCATGTGTATTAGATGTCTAACATGTCCAGGGGCAATATAATACTCCTTCATATTAGTTTATGCTATCTGTTTAATATGTATGAAAATACTCACTGTTCTAGGGAGTTTACTTTCCAGTAATTCTCCAAGTCTTTTGTGTCTATCATGATCTTTTGCTGTCTTCTCCAGTATGCTACGTAGCTTCTTAAGGGTGTCAATGGTAGCACTTCTCCGCAGGTAAAGAAGGAAATGCCTGTTTGCTTCCTTGGTGTCTGCCTTCAAGCTGAGAATCTGTTCCATTGCTGAGTCATCAATAAGGTTTTCGCTGTAAATGTCATCAATTATTAGTTTAACGTCAAAAAGATCGACAAAGTCTTTCCACACACTCCTTATGATATCGCCAACTTGTGTGAGGTCGGCAGTGTCTTCAGTGGACATTCTCCTTATGCCACTTGCGATGTTTATTGGATAGAATGAAGTGCAAGACCGAAATATACAGCAGGCGATTTGTGAATCACCATTAATTTTACTGAATAACACAGTGACACGTACACGTAGCAGCAGAGTGTAGCTCGAAATAGCCAAGAAAAAATTACACCAAGACAAGTTCCTTTTACGATTACATTGGGAGCTGACCACCGATTTCTGTCTCAGTTTCTCCTCCTGCCATTTCTATAGATTGACATTCATTTTCTAGATTGCGCAAACCTAAAAAGAGCGGTGCTTTCTCTAGAGTTGGAGTATCTATGCTTTAACAGGCACCGGTGACGTCGTCGGACGATCACGTGCCTCCCTAGTCTGACGTGGCCAGACCGAATTCGGATCACATGACCCCCTTTAGGATTACGTGCCTCCTTGCCAGAATCAGAATCAAGGCGCCACGTTCTAGTCTGGCGTAGCCGACCCTTTATCCGCGCCATTTTTATTTTTTGGGGGCGGAGGAAAGGGTCTGGGGCCATTGCTATACTGGCTTCAATGCAAATGGGCGGAGTCATATTCTTCGAGCTATTGCGCAACTCAATATACCGTAGTCTGGCGTAGCCGACCCTTTATCCGCGCCATTTTTATTTTTTGGGGCCCAAAAAATAAAAATGGCGCGGATAAAGGGTCGGCTACGCCAGACTACCACGTTCTGTAAATGAATTCTCTGGCGAATTTTAAGATCGAAGCTGGCGTTCTATTCCGTTCCAGCGCTGTTGTCCTCCAGGGAGGAAGACCCTGGGAATGGAGAACTGTGATGAAATAAGGACTCGAGAAGAAGCGCCGTTCTCCAATCCTGCCACAGCGATCGCGTGTACCTTGACCGTTCGATGAGAACTGGATAGACTATCCCCAATCACAGTATCTGTGAATCCCCACCAGCCACCGTTCCTACTGAAGTAGCCATAACAACAGCCAGATCAGACATTGTGCTGCTGACAGCAAATCAGTAACCCTCCTGGAGCTAACTTAGTCTGGCGTAGCCGACCCAATCTCGCTACGCCAGACTAGAGCTAACTGCGCCATGGAATTCTGCTGCCAGTTTGGCCAGTGCTCAACTCAGGAAGCAGAACAAATTAATTAATGTTAACCATTGTACCAACTATTAGCCTCCAATTTAGACACCCAAGGCCATGCTGAAGATCCTCACAATGTAGATTGGATGCCTAGAACATTTCACCAGTGATGCTTTTGCCACCCTCAAGACCATCGCCCCCTAAAGCTCCCCTATAGAAAGCTCAGGTCAACCCTGATGGAAGCTGCCAAAGCTGCAATTGCTGGGAGCTACTTTATCTTTGCTGCTTGCTACTCTCCAACGTGGTAATGCACCATCCCATAACTATATGTGCTATTTGGCTACAGTATTGTAACAGTTGCAGTTTTGAGATGTTACAGTGATATCTTGTGTCTTAGACTATCGGTATTTGTGCAACTTTAGCTATTAACAATAATCATTTTCTTTCACAATCATACATGACGTCATGTACTACATGTACCTTGTTCGTTGTCTTGTTTTGTAGTATATAATTTATAATTATTATCATTATTATTATTATACTTTACAGTCACAGAACTGTGACTGATGATCTAACACCATGGGCCGATGTAGCCATAACAGAGGGGTTGACAGGTGGAGAAAAAGATGGCGTATGAGTGTGAGTGTAAGGATAAGGTGTGAGAAACGTGGAAACTGGTGGCATGAAATGAAAATGCATGTGTGTTTAACTTGTGTGCTCATTGTTAAATTAATGCAAAAGAAAATTATGCTTGTTAATAGATTAAAGTGGGGTCTGATTTTAATTAGTGTGAGAGGAGTTACAAACACACGAATTAAGACAAGTGACAGTTATATGGGACAGACGAATAGAAATGAACATGGAGAGGCTGAATTGAAATTGGTTCTAACTTGGTTCCTGAAGAAGTTGATTAGTTGAGTCTTGACAGTATGTAGTGGTAATCGGAGATTGATAAATGGTAGGGCATTCCATAGGTGGCAATTCTGATGAAATAAAAGTGACGAGCTTTAGATAATCTTCTATACTTTACTAGTAGTTTATGTTGAGAGGCAAATCTTGTGTTTGATAACGAGAATTGCATGGACAAAGTCAAAAACGTTTATATCATTATGGTCTGGTGATTGTAGGCATTTGGTAAAAATAGGATATATTGCAATTCATACCAGTACATAAGGGGTGATTGAGAGTGATGAGCAGGGGCGTAACCAGAAGAAAAATAAGGGGGTTTCTAAAAGCCATGATCATGAGCACATGGTGCATGTACAAAAATGGTGGTATCATGGACACATTGTACTATAATAGCTTTTACTTACTGTAGCATGTGGTATCAACACTGCATGTGGCCACATTTAGATGTGGTGTTCCCTTGCATTGCAAGGGAACACCACATCTAAATTTTAACGGTAGTTTGAAAACTAGTGTGTCAGACAAGCTAGAAACAACTAAAAAGAACACAAAGTATACATGAATGTAGTAGAACAGCATTTGTTATGTGCTCTTAGTAGAAACACATGTACAGGTGCATGTTAGGTGACAATTGGAGAGAAGTGTTGGGATTAATTGTATGATTGATTAGCATAATACTGGTGGCTTCAGATTATGGGGATTTCAGGTGAGGGGGGTTTCCTGGCAACCAGGAAACAATGGAGCTACGCCCCTGATGAGTCTATCTTAAAGTTTGTAATTTGATGTGTAATCATTTAGGATAATTTGGTAGCATGTCACCGTACATTCTCCAAAGTTACGTATACAATATCTTTAATCAAATATGGTCTGACTCCAAAGTTGTGAACAATATATGTCACATCTTAGAGTGGACTAGTGACAGATATATTGATTTACGTGTTAGGTGGATCCATGGAGAGTTCGTTTAATAATAATATTATTATTATTATTAGGTCATAATAGGCCAAAATGGCCCTTGGACCAAATAAATTGAGTGGCTTAAGATGACTAAAATTGAAATGTGTATAGAAAGAAAACATTGAATGACGAAGTTAAGGCATGGAATAATAATAATAGTTTAAAGGTCGATAAGCAGCATGATTACACATAGATTTGTATTGAGCAGAAAATGAAAGATTATTTGTCAGTGAGACAATTACTCCTAGATATTGATGGTTTTCTTTGGATGGAATTGATGTTTTGTTCAGGTTAATTAAGTTGTAGATTCCATTCTTGGTACTACATACTTACTGAGTCAATATCTTTCAATTTGAATGTCTGCAAAGTTCATTTGATTCTATTGATTTGAAAAAATTATAGTATTATCTGCAAATAGGTATGCTGAAGAATTTAGAGTGAAAAGGGGTAAGTCATTAAAATAAATGTAGATCAGATTCTGAAACAATAGTGGGCCTAAGATACTGCCTTGTGGTACACCTGATAAAACAGGAAAGAGACTAGATGAGGCGTCATGCATCCTTTTCCTCATATTAGTGTAATCGATTGGTGAGACAATCTTTGAACCAGGACCATAGAGGCCCTATAATGCCAAATTGCCAAATTTTATACAGAAGGTCTGCAGTGGGTGAGGGACTGAGTCAAATGCCTTTCTGAAGTCAAGGAATATGACATCGATCCACAGGATTGCCTTATAATTGGTCTGCGGATTCATAGATCTGGGAATATGAAGCCAATAGCTGTGTTACACATGAGCATAGTTAGGTTACATCATGCATTTTCTGCCTTGCTGGGTCACCCCTCACTTACCTCGAAATTACATTTTGTGTGCATGCATGTGTGAAGTGGCACTCCTTTCACCCCGGGTCCGAGGTACTATTTTTGTATCATGCTATTTTGGACTTATGATATGTACAACACATGATTTAGCCTTGTCCAAAAATGATGTGGTTTCCCCCTATTAGTGGTTTGCATACTTGAGTGCTATTGTGCATGCCTGAAGCTAGGCCAGTGTTCTTGGGAATCTGTCATGGATCCGAGAATTTGTCACCCCTTATCTTGGCATCCCCGAGTACTATTCCCTAGTGATGATGGCACCCGATCGAAGTATAATAAAGGTCCCTTAAGTTTTCCAAAATAATCAAGGATTCTGGCTGGGTGAAAATTTCATTCAAGATAATGGAAGAGAGTCGAAGAGATATCGGCAAGGAAATTTCCAACAGTTACTACTGTGAGTCGCTAAGACACTGCCAGCGGCAACAAAGACAAGAACAGCAAAGTGCAGATGTGTGTGTATGTGAATGTGTGTGCATGTGTGTGTCTGTGAATGTGTGTGTGCGTGTGTACGTGCGTGTTTGTGTATTTGTAATTGTGTGTGTGTGTGTGTGTGTGTGTGTGTGTGTGTGTGTGTGTATGTGTGTGTGTGTGTGTGTGTGTGTGTGTGTGTGTGTGTGTGTGTGTGTGTGTGTTTGTATGTTTGCGTGTATGTGTGTATGTGTGCTGTGTGTGTGTGTGTGTGTGTGTGTGTGTGTGTGTGTGTGTGTGTGCGTGTGTTCGATTCACTTTCATGCTTTATTCAATTTTAGATCATAGTTGACCTTGGCAGCACAGTGCAGGAACTCATCATCATATTCTACATTCACCAGTTCATGTACTTGTCGTTAGAATTAAACTACTGCCTTACATCATCCATTATTACTCACATTGTTAATTGTACCATAAAAGGACTCCAAATGTCTTGTCAAGCCCATGTCACTCATGTTAGCTTATGTCCAAGGCTGTATTTATTATTGTCCTTGTATTATTATCTTGCAATTGATGCAATGGTTTCTCTCTCTGGGGTCAAACAAGGGACAGCCCCAAAATTGATTATTATCCCCACACACCCTGAACTATGCCCTGAACGTCATCAAGAATTTTTAAATTCCCCTTCAACCCTCCCTCTTTTTCCTAGAAGTTCGGGAGAGAAAAGATGAACCACTTGCCGATGTCGTTTGTTCTGCTGGCTGTAGCGACTTATAAGCTTCGCGTTTCAGCTCAACTCGAATCCTGGACAACAGTCACGTACGAACTAGGAGAAGAAAACGTAACTGCAGAAATTGTTGAGGCTCCCGATACCATAGAATGTCCGTTGAAGGAAAGCGAGACTTGCTTCATAACTCTAAACGTCTCGTCCATTCTTACTATGACTCTGTACCCATACGATCCCTTGGCAACCGAATACGCGGGAGGATGGCGTCACGTTAGCGGATACAATGCTCGAGTTAATCCGGACGGATCGTTTGGATTCCAGTTTGAGAATCGCGAACCCAGGAGAAACTATAGTAAATTCCTCTGGCCTGTAACCGCAGATGGGGAGAGGGTGAACGTACTAGCAGTGAACAATCGCATGCCTGGGCCTACCATCATCACCAGATTAAATCAGAACTTGCAGATCAAAGTTATCAACAGTTTACTCAGTCAGTCCATTTCCGTTCATTGGCATGGTCTTCATGCACAAAACGTACCATGGGTGGATGGTGTGGCGCAAGTCACTCAGTGCCCCATACTTCCCTACACTTCATACACATACGAATTTGCTCCAAAAGAGGTGGGGACTCATTGGTACCACGCCCACCACGGTGCTCTGAGAACAGAGGGACTTTACGGTGCGTTGATTGTCACAAGTGACTCTGAGTTTGAAGGGACAGATGTTAATGTTAATGACTTTGTGGATCAACCAGAAAGCCACACACTTGTGTTGATGGATTGGCAGCACCTCACTTCAACCGATATGTTCTACATTTTCAATAGTGCATCTGGTTTCATCAATCCGGTGGATCCGACAAGCAACCGAAAGTATAAAAGTACAAAGTTGGATAGCGGCTCATCCGCATCACCATGGCCATTTGTATCTGGACTCATCAACAAAGCTGGCTGGTATTTCGAACCACTCGATTCAAACTCCTGTGTACCTAGACTCAACCTTCCTCTTGAATTCTTTCAAGTGGAAAGGGGAAAATCCTATCGCTTTCGTATTGTTGCAGCTATGGGTCTATTCAGTTTTCGCATCTCCATTCAAGATCACAAGATCAAGCTCCTTGCCACTGACGGTGTGCCCACCAAGTCTACGCCAGAAGAAGTTGACTTTATCATCGTCCAACCTGCTGAACGGTATGACTTCATTTTGGATGCTACTGCTACTTCAGAAGAAGATGGATACTACTGGATAGTGGCAGATACATTGGAATCCCCTGAAAGTCTCTTGGAGAACGGAATGAATTGCTTCAAAGGCCATCGTGCTTACGCCATATTGAAATACGCTGGTGCTACTACTATGACAACATGGCCACCAGATATCGACTATGATCCTACTGCAGACCGTTTGTGTTATGCTGATGATACCTGTGTAGCCATCAACTGCCCTTTCCAAGCCTATGTAAGTGAAAATGGTACCCAGTGTATAAGCATGGATCAACTTCAACTCCGCAGACCTGTTTCCATTCCCGATGACGATGTTAGCGAGAGTGTGTTCCTGAATTTTGGTTTTGAAGCTGATCTGGGACCAGGAAGCTCAATAAATGGCCGCCACTTTGTACTACCCCCAAGCCCACCTGTCACGCAGTATGCTGATCTAACAAAATATGAAAAAAATTATTTTTGTGAGTATACACAAGATGAAGACAGGGCAGGCAAGAAGTGCACTCATGTGTACACTACTAAAACAAAGACTGTTGAAATGGTCTTCATGAACTTATTTACTCCCAATTTACCAATCAACTTCACTGAAGGCCATGTGGTTCATCTGCATGGTCACTACTTTCGGGTGATCCATGTTGGCTTTGGAAACTGCTCTGCTGGAGCATTCGGTAACTGTATTCATGAAGACATCCATTGTGGGGACGATCAAGTGTGTGACAGTCATGTGACCTGGGCTGGTGGCTCTCGTCCAAGTAAACTCAACTATTCAAATTCTTATGCTCCATTCAAGGACTCTGTTTATATTCCTTCAGGTGCTTACGTTGTTGTGAGGTTTGCTGCAGACAATCCAGGATGGTGGTTGCTTCATTGTCATGTTGAACTTCATCAGCTGGGAGGAATGGCCATGATGGTGTCTGAAAGAAATGATGAAATCCCATCTCCACCAAGCAACATACCTAAGTGTGGGAATTTTGTTCCACAGCCTTCTTCCTTTCAACTAAATGCTTTAGAAGTTTCCCTTTTGTCTACAGCTGCTGTGACAGGAGGCCTGCTCTTGGCCCTGCTAAGCTGTTTGTTAACAGTATGCTGTGTATGTTGTGTTTGTGGTAGGGGCTGTTGTGGCTACACGCTAACCAAGACAACCAGCAAGGGCTACTCTGCCATACCTAGTGAAGGTCAGCAGAGAGTGACAATGTCTTCTCTAAAAGATGACATTTGAAAGATGATTGCCAGATTACTTTAATTTATTTTGCATGTGCAAGGAGCAATGGTGGAACTGCATCAATAATTAGTTTTGTTTGAGATTATGAGAGATATCAGATTCTATAACATATAAAAATGAAATGGTATAGAGAATTCTGCATTCTGCATGCTTCAGTGTAGCGTTATATTGGCATTTGTAAACGGCATGGAGAGTGGATGTGTGCTACGAACTAGCCAGACAATCTTATAACATGCTTTAATGAATCATACTATAGTTTGCTCATCTGTGGAATTTTCAGAAAAGGTCATACCATAGACACTCTAAACTACGTACGCGCGTAGCTGAAACTAGTCTAGCGTTTCCTCAATAAAATAGCCATTTTAGATTGCAAACTGGAATGGGAAGCGTTTCATTCGAACCGGAAGCTGCAGACTTTTGCAGCGAGTCAAATAAAAATGGCTTCAGAAGGAATTACCGTGTCTGTAAAGACAGCCAAACAGAAGGTTGAAATTTCCATAAAGGCGGATGCAAATGTTGGAGATGTAAGTATACATGCTCAATGCTATCGTTCTGTTTACTTGTATGGACCTGTAGAGGTTTTGATTGCAACTGGAATAGAACACGGCCACTCGGCTTTGACGTTCCCCTAGAGTTCTACTATAGATATTTTATACTTACTTACGTATGTATAGAGTATCTATGGTTCTACCGAGGGTAGATATCTAGAAGGAATAGATACTAGTTGAATTAAAGAAGTGGAGTAGTGGGGGCATAAGAACAGAATTGGTTATGAAAAGCCGTCCTAAAGCAGTACTACCCGGAAGACTACTTTCGATTGGTTATTGTTTGAATTTTCCCTCGTGTAGCTGAAGAGTGAAGTATTGAAGCATTTCTCAGACACAGAATATTCTCAGCTGTGTCTCATCTACTCTGGAAAAATACTGAAGGATGAGGAAACTCTTAAATCTCACAGTAAGTGTGCTTATCCATCACCTTCGCGAAATACCTGCTCAGGTGTGTCTGTATGTACGTATTTTTTTGGTTTGCATTTCTTTTTGCTATTGTCACCATGGCTTCTGAATCAGGCAGCACAGCTTTGCCACAGCTGTACATATGCATGTATGTGTGTGTGTGTGCATACATATATCAATTAATCAATCAATCAATCAATAATTATTTGAGTGCACCATGCCCACTGGCACTAGGGTACACACTGGCCCCATGTAGCACTCACATCATAAAAAGAAAACAAAAAAAGAAATGGACAGTGTCACACACACACACATATATATATATACATTATAATAACTAGTTGTGAACCAAGTTCAGAACCTCGCGATTGCTAAAACGAAACTTGAATTTTGAAATAGAAATTGAATTGTGTTTAATTCCATTTTGACTGCTGCTTATGAATTCAAAACTGATGTGTGTGCTCATGCTTTGAGTTGCAATGCTAGATTGAGTGCAATGGTATTACAATGGCCATGCAGATGCAAAGTTAGCAGTTTGTTGTTTACTCACTTGCCACATGCTTGCAAGACACAGTGTGTAGACTACAGCCATCAGTACTCGTGAACAAGGCTGTACGACAGTGTAACGTTTGTAATTTATGACATTTGACATTTGACATTCAATTTGGTTGAGTCATACATCAGTGATTGACACAAATCTGTTGAGTTTTTATTTCTTCTGGTGACACTGCGATAAATTTGCAAAATAAATGGTCACTTTTCATTGTACATGATTCAATTGAATTGCAATGCTTGGGTTCAATTTGGCCTGCCTGAACATTCAAATTGACAATAGCACTGCATGAGCAATGAATGCATGTGACATGTACCACTGCACATAATCTGCACAAGAAACCAAGTTGTAGTCCATGGTGCTAGAAGTATTATAATTATGCTTCCTCAGCATAATACTATTGTCAATTTACCTGGACATATGCATTCGTGGACCTTGATTAATTCTGAATCAATAATATTGTGATTCATGTACCACCACACAACTGCATGAGTGATAGAAACAAAGTTGCAAACATTTTTGGTTTATCATTTGGTTCTATTTGAACAAGCAGTCCGTTTTTTTCAAGAAGTCTTTAAAATTTCTTTTGAATCCATGAACTTCATATTGATTGAACATACATCACACAATGTCATATATAACTTGCTGCTCATACGTACATGAAATTTGTTTCTGTTATGTGTAGCCAATCTGCATGACATTGTGTATTAGATGATTTGTACGTAAGTGCACTTAAATTTGTGGATTTGACATATTCAGGTGCATGGAGCACAGTTGTGACACAGGCTGCTGTGTATAGAATGGGTTCAAATTTTGGGTTACATTAGATTTGTTTGATTGCGATGAAATCCATGGTTTCTGCAAAGGGTTGTCTTCAGACACATTTCACATGGTATAATTCAGTTAAAATCAGATCTAACAAATATACATAAATGTGCATATACCGTATATATGTTCTAATCTTTCGTCAGAGCAATTGTCACTGACAGGGAAAAACATCATTTAGAATGGAATTGCAAGGTTTCTGAAAGGTGGCGAATAATTGGAATGGGGGGACAAATATTTAGAATCAACGACGGCGAATTAGAACCATCGAAAAATGGCAGTTTCTAGCTTGAGAACTGTTGCGCCCGTTCGAGGATACCACTTATACAAGGAATTTCGAATGAAAAATGAAAATCTTCTATGATTGATTCAACGATTACTAGAACAAAATAAAAATGACAAATATAAACAAAGGAACAGTGGTTTTTCCAGTACGGTATATCAATGGCACAACAAATGGCAGATCGAAGGTGGCTAGCCTGCGTGACGAATAATTAGGGTCTCTGACATACGTAGGATTAAAACACATGCTATTTCATCATCAATTAGAATGCTTTTCATCCCTTTTGGAGCCCATGACGAATAATTGGAATGAAGAAAAATTAGAGCATATACGGTATATAATCATTGCCATATCAGTTTGAAAGTCCACTGATGTCACATTAAAATAATATTTGGCATACAGGTGGATGTTCCATACATGTACTACATACATCTCTCAGACTTAGACTCCAACAAACAATAGTCAAGGTGAATACATTATGTACTCAATTAAATGTTTTCCTTGCTGTATTGCATGTATAATTTTAGAAAACGGCATACCGGCGATATCAGCGAAAATGAGCTGCATGTATGTATCAGGATGTTAAATGAAATGTGAAGTGTCAGTTTACATTCGATCAGGAACGTAACAGATAATTTGTACAAAATCAACGCACACAACGTTTCGGCCACGTCAGCTGTATAAAACATTTTATGCAGCTGATGAAGGCCTACATGGCTGAAACATTCTGTGCATTGATTTTGTACAATGGATCTGTTACGTTATAGAATTTGTTTGAGTTATATTATATCATAAGTCAACGTAGCAATTAGTCTCTATCATATCAGATATAATCACACATTGCAGATTATGTCAATCAAATATGTATAATTTTATCACATGATGGTGCAAAGTGGTGCACATGAACAGTAGTTAGTTAAATCAAGTGTTCCAAGTACAGTGGAACACAAGAACAAAAGTGCGCAACACACGAACGATATTGAACTGTAATTTGTCAATCAATACCTTTTTATGACACTTCACATTTCAATTTTCTTACTTCTTCTCGCTAAATCACTTATTACGATCATAGATAAAACTGACATGTTCGACTCCAAGCAAAACGGGCCGCCAGTTTATTGGTAAAATTTGCAGCAGAACGTAATTCCTTTATTTAGTCATTTTTATAGCTTGTCCTCGAACAAAGTTGCCAGAGAAAGAAGACGTCCTATAGACTTCGTCGAAACAACAAAGAAAGCAAACAGAGCAGTCTTGGAGATAGCGCCATATAATCTACACGTGTCCTTGCGCATGCGCAGTGGCAAAAAAGGTGCCCTTAAAGATGTCCGACACAATGGCTGACACAATGGCTACTCAATTCGATCACCCGAACAACAAAATTGTGAATCCTACTGTTTAGCGGAAGAAACTTGAAAATCGCTGTATAGAAGTTTTAGACATTATTGTGCAATAATAATGAAGATTGTTAAATTTTTCGTATCGGTCAAGATGGGACTGTCAGGGACCCAAACGTAAGTGACTTTGGGCACGTTTTGTTTAATACCCAGTGGGGAAATGCACATAAAGTTTACCTTATCACATAGAACACGTTTGCCCGCTTCTGTTATTGCCACTTCACTGCCACTTTACTTTATCACCGACTTGTAACTTGCGCACAAAGAAACGACATATTGGCCAAAATATACGATTAAGTGCGTGGGCTTCTCGATCAGACTCTCGATCAGACTCCCCTATACGACGGAAACAATCAACCTTGCTAAACCACTCGGTAATATCATAATCCCCACGCGTACAGAAAATGGCCACCGCCAGACTCTGCTTGAATTCCAAAATTCTTCTGGCTGCACGTACCAGTCCAGTGTATATACAAAACATGAAAAATTAGGCTTCTTTGCTATAAATTTTCTATGCTCTTTGACTATCTATTCTCTTTTTCTTATAGCGAGCAAGTTCGCTGTCGTTGCCCGGTGGTCTTCAAGGGTCAGGAAATCTACTTGTTTCTCCGCGTGTATTTTATTCTAGTCAGAGAAGGTCCGGTGAAGGAGGAGGAGGGATATTTGGAAAATTTCTAGAGTACATGAGAAAGGACTTGAAGACCAACCAGGAGTTGGAGGTAGGCAATAATAACGTCCGCCAAATCGGCCCATATTCACGACTTTCCGTTATACTTTCCAATAGAATGGAGTCAGGATATAGTAAAATAAATGATGTATGTTAAGTCAGTAAGGTCGTAGGAATAACTCGTCTTGTAAAGTGTTTGTGAATTGGTATATAGCGCATCTATAATCATAGATAATCTATACGTACGTATACGTACGTATAGATTATCTATGATTATAGATACGCTATATGCAAATTCATAAACACTTCACAAGACCAGTTATTCCCACGACCTATAATGCCCCCTCGCTGTAATGTTACTCAGTTATGTTGGCCTTCATTTTTAACTCTGGCCATTAATTTCTTTCAAAGTATTGATGTGGTTGACACACTAGTGAGTCCAGCTAGAGTTTCTATAGGAATCAGCTACATAAATGACCACTGTATCCGATATTGGAGAAAATTTATATCTCCGAAGTATTAGCTATGACCTGGTCATTAACAGGCTGAATTTCTGTGATTTGAATAAAATGTATGGGGGGGACCCCTCTATTCTGGACAATTTGGGACCAGAAGGGACTGTTCTGATTATTGAGGTATCCTCATTTCAAGTGTTGAAGATGTATGATTCCAGTGGCATGTGTCCTTATTAGAGGGGGTTCACGGCTCAGGGGTCTGGATTAGAGGGGTTCCATGGGTCAGGGGTCTGGATTAGAGGTAGTCTGGCGTAGCTCAGACCCAAACTCGCTCAGCCATTTTCGAGGACTGACGTCACCGGGCGAGCGAGGGTCTGGATTAGAGGGGTTCCATGGGTCAGGGGTCTGGATTAGAGGGGTTCCACGGTTCAGGGGTCTGGATTAGAGGGGCTCCATGGGTCAGGGGTCTGGAATAGAGGGGTTCCATGGGTCAGGGGTCCGAAATAGAGGGGTTCCATGGGTCAGGGGTCCGAAATAGAGGGGTTCCATGGGTCAGGGGTCTGAAATAGAGGGGCTCCATGGGTCAGGGGTCTGGATTAGAGGGGCTCCATGGGTCAGGGGTCTGGATTAGAGGGGTTCCATGGGTCAGGGGTCTGGATTAGAGGGATTCCATGGGTCAGGGGTCTGGATTAGAGGGATTCTATGGGTCAGGGGTCTGGATTAGAGGGGCTCTATGGGTCAGGGGTCTGAATAGAGGGGTTTCGCTGTATAGTACAATGTCCCCATATATACGTATACTATGGGCCCTCGTTTGTCCCATCACGTTTGTTCCTCATAAAATGTGTTGGATAAAGCAGGTGTTGGATAAACCAGGGTAAGTTGTACACAGAGTAGTGATGATGATTCACAGTGGAGTGTCGGATGAATGACGTTTTTCGGATGAACGATTTTTGGATAAACCAGGTGTGACTGTATGCACTCCTGTGTAAATGATTAACTGTTTAGCCCAGAATGCGGCCATGGATTGTGCAGGCTGTAGTGCGGGTAATATTGTCCTGAACCATTCTTCTGTAGGTTACATTTCTGTTGGTTCCTGGTTCACCTAGTATTGTAGCCCGTGGCTAAAGGCTCTCCCTGGTGAAATAAGCTTATCTACATACAGTGGAAATCTGTTATAAAGAAATCTCTTACAGTGAATTTCTGTATATAGTGAATAAATTCATGTGACCCAGTGAATGTTCTATTACGGAAGTGTAACTGGTTATAGTGAATTTCTGATATGAAGAAGAATTTTCAGTGTCTCCTGTGATTCATATGCTGAGTTTCCACTGTATTTGCCTGCGTACATACATGATTGACCACTTGTTGCTGAGTGCTTATAGGGCACTGTACATACGTATGTCTCTGTCTGCACATACAGGCGAGTTTGAGAGGTCTGGAAGAAGAGAAATCTAAGCTACAAGGATCTTATTGGATGCAGTCTACGAAGGAGAATGCCGTGAAAATCAGAGTATGTTTCATTGATGGAGCTCACCTCTAGGAGTGTATAATAGATGATATACGCATGTGGGACATGTCCAAAGTCCCACTATTGTGTTAATAGGCTGGAATTTGGGCGTGTGTAAGGCTTCGATCATGTGATATGTGCGTGACATTTCTTGACGTATAGTCTTAGTGAAGAAGCAAGGGCGATTGCGCTGCTCGACATTTGTTCTACTTTTACAACATATGAAAGCCTTTATTCATCAAAAGTTAATGTTACGTACATATATGTTGTGTAAGGGAGCTTAGAAGATCATACTCACGATCGATAGTAAGTAATGTGAACTGCAAAACTTACGTAATTCACGGCGAAATCGCCCTGCTATTTTGCAGTTGATGATAGGCTTAAAGCGCGTTTTGAAGGCTCAAACATAGATTGATCGTTCTTTTATAAGGAACTCAAGTTAGTAAAAAAACCGACTTTTCTATTTGAATTTAAGATCAAACAAAGATTACGCACCTTGTTCTTCGATGTCGTCGATCGGGCGCTGAATATCCAGTTCGCTTCTCTTAAACCGCCGATATTATGCTTCGTTAAACCGTCTGTCTTCTTTGCCTAATGTTCTTCCTCCACTGAGTTCCTCTCGCTTGCGACGCATCGATCATTGCAGAGATCAAACACTTCAAACACTTTGGTATAATGGCAATATGCGATTACGTCACAGCTCATGTCACATGACCATCATGTGATAATCAGCCCTTAGCTAAGCGAATCCTTCTTGCAAAATGCCATGTCGTCAAGTAAATCAGCGGATCAACGTAGGAAGCTTCTGAGTGTTTTACTGTAATCTATATCGAACGCTTTAACTTTTCACCGATGGGGATTTTGATGCCGCGAGTTTCCAAAGAGTTATTGCTGGTTATTTTAGTACATTTTTAGTATTTGTTGATTATCTTGAAAACTATTTCAGTAAACAAAATCCCCATCGGTAGAATATTGGTTAGCCTTATTAGGGACAGTTTAGTCCATATTCTGTGTCTCTAGGCCTAAGTTTCGATTTACTTGAGAGGAATAACTGCTAAATACAGCTGCTCGGAAAAGCGGCGAGTATTCGAACGATTGACGGAAAATTTGGTTGAAAAATAGTTAAATGTGTAGCTTGAATGTGTTCATACAGTCTAAATGTTGTTGCTTGCCATTTCTGATACGCATAAGGGAGAAAAAGCGAATTTGTTAGCAACAAAATCGCCGACTTTCAGAAGCCATTCAAGTGCGAATGGACATGTCCCACATGCGTATAGTATACGTATGAATTGTTGTTTTCCCATCATGCTGGTTAGTATGGCAGTTATACTTTAAGAGCACTATTTTTAACAAGTCTTAAATTTAGCTAATTTAGTGACCCTTCAAGAAATCATTAAAATTAGTTCTCATTAAAAATAGTGTTTGCCAAAAATTGGATTTGCCAATGGTATGCAACAAATCGTGTGTAAATGCTACATTTTTAGTGCCCACTAATTTTTGCAACATGCTAAATTTAGTTCCTACCAAAATAGTGCCTTGAAGTATTTCTACTTTTTACATTGGGGGGGGGGGGGGGGGGGAGGCTGCTTATAGGTGTATTCTTCTTACAGTATGAAACTGTTTCCTTGTGGACCAGTTAGATTTTGTTAGGTTTCAAATTCAAACTGTACCCTTCCCCTACTGTAGGATCTCTCAGTTCACTACTTCATGGTGAGTGTAAATGCCGTAAGGGATGGATGGAATTGGACCACTACATCAGTCAGGAAAGTGAGTTGTAGAGTCATTTGTGTTCTGATATGTGCATTCAGTGGAACTTTTATCAATCTGGTCAAAAGCAGTACATGCTGTGTGTGTGCATGCGTGTGTGTGTGTGTGTGTGTGCGAGCGTGCGTGCGTACGTGCATGCGTGCGTGCGTGCGTGCGTGCATGCGTGCGTGCACGTGTGTGTGTGATGGTAGTGTGAATTACTTGCAGCTGTACCCTCAATTTAAGTGAGGCTTTATGTCTTCCAGATGCTTTTGGGATGGTCTAGCAGATCAGACTGCTATGATGGCGACTATCAAAATTTAGGTTGAATGTCAGATTCAGATTTTCTACCGTCCAAAATTTCCTTTTGCAGTAGCTGAACACCTTTTAGAAACATGATACTTAGCACAGCCTTGCAATATGTACTTATATACGTACTGTATGTACGTATGTACGTATATATATATATATATATATATATATATATATATATATATATATATATCCTGCTAACTTTGGATAGTGCAAATAATCCTCACTCTGCCCCATTTTTGTATACATATGTATGTACGTATGCTGTACACAGGATAGTAGTGATACTCTGCGTGGTTACGGGTACAAATTCAACGTACTCTTTATGGTACTTTACAACCACATTTTCATGTAGCCTTGAGAACATGGGTATGTGTGCACAACTTGTAGTTACTTTGTAGCTATGTTTTCATGTAGCCTTGAGTGTGTTTGTACGTACAACTTGTATGCTTTGTGTTGTGTATGTAGTCAGTACCTCTGCAGGGTCACAAGTACAAATCCAACGAATGTACCTGATTACATATAGCCTTGAGTATGTGCTCACAACTTGTATGTTTCATATGTAATCCCAAGTTCCTATTCTGCCATTTTGTTTTTGTGTCATTCCTACATATGGAGTGCTATCGTACTATCGTACTCCATAATATGTGTTGCGGATGTACTGTCATTGTGAGTGTTGAATGCTCACAATATGTTCGCTGTTTGTCTGTAGATGTTAGGACAAGCAGCGGAGACTGAGATAGGGAAGACAACCCAAGGAATAGCATCTCAGGTACGTACATACGTATGTATGTGCATATTGCATGTATATATCTTAGATTAGAATAGATTGTTGTATATTTTAGGCTGTGTGTATATAAATATACATATATATATATATATATAATATTCAAATATATGTATTTAATTTGTTTTCATACGCTAGTGTGCTATTGCATTGTCCAGGTACATACGTACGGTATGCGTCATTAAAAAGTTCTCGTATCGTAATCGTAATACGATCAAATTACGATCGTAATACGATCAAGTTACGAACGTAATACGATCAAATTACGAGCGTAAAACGATCAAATTACGAGCGTAATACGAATACAAAAAATACGATCGTACTAAGAGAAAACCAAGTATTATCGCTCTTTAAAGAAAGTTATTCGCAAATCGCGTTAGTTTAAACCATTAATTGCTCGCAAGAGGGAAAATTGTGTACGTACGAGGCCCTCGGAGCAGCCATCTTTTTTCGACGGCAGCTAGTGCGCACGGCCAGAGCAGGTCCTGTGCGTATGGAAACAACGAACGAAATCGATCAAATATAGCACTAAAACACTAGTGTCGATGTTTCTGTTCATCTAGAACAATCTATAAACTGTACTGACAGTTATCGCGGAGATTCGCTGCATTCTTCTCCAACTGCGAAGACTTTTTTTTCCGCATATGTTATACTTCGCACGCGAGAAAGAACGCAGCGCTGCACAGTTTATCTATAACGAATATCGGCAATGACTGCCAGGACAGTTCTCAGAGTGTCTTAGGCAAGCATCCACAAACACAAAGCATTGCTTTCTTCACGTAACCTTACAAAATCGATCTTTTTCACCGAAATGCGATCATTACGATGAAACTTACGGTCGTACAAGATCCAGTTTACGATCGTAATTGGACCCAAACACGATCGTAATACGACCCAAATACGATCGTAATACGACACGAATACGATCGTAATACGATGCAAATACGATCGTAATACGATAAGATTACGTTACGATACGAGAACTTTTTAATGACGCGTACCGTATGTACATATATTTTTGCAGTGTTTGTATGTTACACTGTCAAGCTGAAGTTAAGAGGGTAACCTACGCACACAGGATCATACTACTATGTACATACATATATGTACATATATGCGTACATATACGTACGTATGTACGTACATATATGTACATATGTACGTACATATACGTACGTATGTACGTACATATATGTACATATGTACGTACATATATGTACATATGTACGTACATATGTAGTAGCTAGTATGATTCAATGTGCATAGGTTACTTTCTTAACTTAAGCTTGACAGTGTAAGATTTTTGAGTGTGTGTTGCTGTACGTGCTAAAGTACATATGTACATATATATGTACATACGTATGTATGTAGTTGAAAGGTATGAGATCATTGTGTGTGTACTAGTAAAAGATTTTGTTGGTATTCTGTACCAATTGCAGGTGTCCAAAACGGCTGAGGATGCTGCGAAGAAAGTCTCTGACGGTGGAGACTATGTCAGTAAAACTGAAGTTTATCAGAAAGTCCAAGAGGTTTGAGTCTTGCCTGATTCCATGCACATCTCAAGTGTTGTCATTATTGTCTGAATGAACCTACTGTACCGAATGATGTATGGGGTATTGATGTGTGATTGCTACTGGATTTTCTTAACGTTTATTCATGATTGTAGGGAGTGCAAACAGTGAAGGAGGAATTTTTAGATGATATAATTCAGAAATCACAGCCTTATAAAGCCCCAGGTGTGTGTGTGTGTGTGTGTGTGTGTGTGTGTGTGTGTGTGTGTGTGTGTGTGTGTGTATGTGTGTGTGTGTGTGTGTGTGTGTGTGTGTGTGTGTGTGTGTGTGTGTGTACATGTATATGTGTGTGCATTTGCATGTCAACAGCATATGTGTACAAACTAGTGTTGTGCGATTAAATCGATTATTAGATTAATCGATTTGTGACAAATCGTAATCGTCGCAATCGATTGCCATGAGAAATCGACAATTACTTGAACAAATTGCAAAAACAGCACAGGTCATGGATAAAAATATAAAAAAAACTGACACTGAGCATGTGCAGTTAGATAGCACTGAAATCGAGTGTGGAAAATGGCTGAAGAATCTGAGGACCTGCTAGGAACAGCTAATTTAAACCCTCTCAAAAATAACACCAATGACATTATCACTGCTCAGAGAACTGTCTGGACACTCAAAATGCATCCATGTTGTGTTTTAGGCTGAAAACTTGTATGATGTACTGATTGTGGTGAATACTTTTTTAAACACATCTCAATTTGATACTGCGTTTTTAGGCTTTTAGCTTTTCTTTTTAGTTTGATCACCTACAGCTTTTGTGTTGATTAATCGAAGTATCGTGATTTCTTTCAATGTTGATTAGTAGTAATCGGCAATGTTGATTTTTTCAATAATCGCACAACACTAGTACAAACATTATATGTAAGTACATCTGTACATATGCTTGTACACTGCCATACAGTGCAGTATTCGTACAGTACATTATATGTGCAGTATTTATTTGTATGCACCTTTTGTTGTGATTGTGACGATGGTGATTATACATACAAAGTATGTATGTATGTATGTATGTATGTATGTATATACGTATGTATGTATGTATGTATGTATGTATGTATGTATGTATGTATGTATGTATGTATGTATGTATGTATATACGTATGTATGTATGTATGTATGTATGTATGTATGTATGTATGTATGTATGTATGTATGTATGTATGTATGTATGTATATACGTATGTATGTATGTATGCATGTATGTATGTATGTATGCATGTACATACGTATGTACTGTACATGTCACTGCCCAAAAACTGTAGAGAAAATCCTGAAAAGAACAGATCCTCAAAGACAGAGCAGTTTTGCAGCTCAAGCTCAGGAAGAGGAAGAACTGCAGCAGACAACCATTGAACCAAATGAGTCAGTGACTGCAGATGTCGTTTACTTGATATTT
>CAUJGJ010000376.1:1495000-1555000 GCA_963170055.1 Halisarca cf. caerulea
CTATACACCAGATAGGTATTAAAACTATTGTAATGTATGATGAGGCTATACACGCAAGGATCATGCTGGCCGAGGCATAGAAGGTTGCTGAGAAATTTTCTTTGCTGCTTTAGGCAATTCCCTCAAAGCCAACGCCCATGCATCATGTCTTGTCTGTTCCATTTCCTCATCTTCATCCTTCTTTAAGAAGTAAGCATGTGGCACGATACGTGCTGATTTTGGAATTCGCTTCTTCACATATGGTGTAGGGAACTCATTTTCCGTGCACATGTAGTTACCTTCATTATAGTGCTCAATGAGGTTCCTCCACAAGTCATCAGATTTCAATAGTTCAGCATTCCCTACAATACAATGGGATTATTATATATAATATTATACATATTCCATTGTCTAACGCATGCAGTACATGCCATGCAATTTCACATTCTAACCGAATATACTGTTGGCCCTCCCTCTTCCTCATTGGCCCACCAACACATAATATAATAATTATTATAGTGCATGGAAAACTTGAGCAAAGATACACCAATTGTCAATTGGGCAAATCAGTGTACATGTGATTAGTTCTATAGTGCTGTTGTATGGTTGAGCACTAAATCAAAGGGACAATGTACAGGGCAGTTTTTCTGGCTAATCCCATATGGCCATGCCCTATTTGTGGTTGGAATTGACCACAAAGTAGGCAATAACCAGGAAGAGCCCTGGGCTACCACTGGTTATGGCCCTATTTGTAGGCCATGGTTTATTGTTTAATTTAGTTATATTTGCTTACTAACTGCTACTATAATAGAAAACTCGATTTTAGCGTCAAACATTGCAAGTTTAAAATAAAAGAACAAATGTAACTCGCTTCCTTTGATAATGTCAGTATTAGTTGTGCAGAAACGTCTTACCGACAAAACACAAGAAAGTATATCTATTAGGCTCCATCACATGTGGATGGTAGACTTTTAGCCATATCGTTTGAGCACCATTACTTTCACTTGAGCTTATTACATTCTTCCATGCATCTGGTTGTTACAATAATATTTATAATAACAGTTATATAATAGTTACTATATAAAAACACTTCTCTGCTATAAGGACTCAATGACATGCAGTTTGGGAGTCAAATGTCAAAAGTTTAAAACTACTGTAACAAAAGATCGAATGAAAAATAAAACTCGCTTCCTCTGATAATGCCACGTTTGGTTGTGCAGAAACGTCTCCCTCAATAAAGATCAAACAAAACACTTCTCTGCTAAGAAACTCAGTTTAGGAGTCATACGTCAAAAGTGTAAAACAGAAAAACGAATGAAACTCCCTTTCTTTGATAACGCTGCAACTACCTACCTGGGCTTTGGTGAATGTATTTTGCACTTACTCCCGGTCACACATGTCTTCTCTTACCACCCATGCATCCCCCACTTACTCCCGGTCACACATGTCTTCTCCTACCACCCATGCATCCCCCACTTACTCCCGATCACACATGTCTTCTACCACCCATGCACCCCCCACTTACTCCTGGTCACACGAGTCTTCTACCACCCATGCATCCCCCACTTACTCCTGGTCACACGAGTCTTCTACCACCCATGCACCCCCCACTTACTCCTGGTCACACGAGTCTTCTACCACCCATGCATCCCCCACTTACTCCTGGTCACACGAGTCTTCTACCACCCATGCACCCCCACTTACTCCCGGTCACACATGTCTTCTACCACCCATGCATCCCCCACTTACTCCCGGTCACACATGTCTTCTACCGCCCATGCACCCTCACTTACTCCTGGTCACACATGCCTTCTACCGCCCATGCACCCTCACTTACTCCCAGTCATACATGTTTTCTACCACCCATGCACCCCCCACTTACTCCCGGTCACACATGTCTTCTACCACCCATGCATCCCCCACTTACTCAAGGTCACACACGTCTTCTACCACCCATGCATCTCCCACTTACTCCCTGTCACACATCTTCTACCACCCATGCATCCCCCACTTACTCCCAACAGCCTCCGTAACATACCAACTATGATAAGTCCAAAGCAAGCTCTGGTCAAAGCAACACAAAGCCGGTGACTATCTGTGACAAATCCAAGATTTTCATGTCTCCAGTGCTTGTCTGTATGAACAATTCTATCACTTTTTAGTTTATCCAAAGATTTGGAACGTACTGTGGACAGTATAACATAGTCATATTCGGATCCTATTGAGGAAGAAGGGCAAAATATGGTAAGTTAAAATCTATCTGTACATTCTTTGTTGCATATACTGCATGCAAATAGTACACTGCATGTGTGCATGGATTAAGATACAATACTATTGCTATGCTTAAGGGAGCATAAAAACATTCAAAATGGTCTAATCTGGGGAATTCGGTCTGGCCAGTCAGACTAAGTCTATATAGACAGTGTTCTAGCCAGTCTAAACACCAATTTGAAAGTTCTTCATTAAAGAGATGAAGACTTTCAACTACAGTCGAACCTTGTCAACATGAAACTGCTTAACACAAAATATCTTTAAACATTAAATGCTAGCCAAGTCCAAGCGCAGGTCCAAGCATAACATGTAGTACTATTTCCATGAAATACTGTTTGGTAATCTGATTCATTGCAGTCAAGTGGACATGCTGTTCATTGGCTTTCATGGTTAGTTGCTATGGTAACCATCCAATACTCTATCCCATAGGCAGGCTTTAGCTAACCTATTACACTTTCATTTTCTGTGTCATTTGCCTCTGATCGAGTAAATGAGCACACATATATGTATACACAGGTGCACTCATGTACATGTATTATCTTACCTTGACTAGCATCAACAGTCTTGACAGCAGCACAAGCTTTTAGTTTCTTCTCCTTCAAGGTGTCTTCAATGAGCTTCTTTTGAGCTTTGTAAAAGGTCAGTATACCTACTCTAATTTTCTTCCATTCTGAAGGTTTACCTTGTACAGCCATGAAACGCGCCATGTGCTCCACAATTTCAGCCTACAGTGTATGGAAACAAATACATGACAATCATTGGACAAAGTGTGGAGTGTAACAACATGCAGAAATTTCATTACATGCTGCAGACGCTCAGCAGCAAATTGAAAGTTTCACCAGCAAGAATAAATACATGCATGCATGGTAGGCTATACTAGCTGTTACCGTATACTCTCTAAAAAGGTGTCAGGCCAAGTTGCACAATTTTTAATTGACATATATATATATATACTTCTATCCCAGTTTGTGAAATATCAAAGGAAAAACTGGGCATGTATGTATGGTAGTTATCTCCTGGGTAATAACTACCAGGTGTCAACAGAGTCAATTTGGTGTTAATAGAATCAATTTTTGCCAATCAAGTCCACAAATTGAAAATCAATTTGCATGGGATAGAAGTTAGTTATATCCCGGGTTCACTCTTATGATATCCAGGTCATTGACCATGACCTCGGCTTCGCCTTGGTCTTGGGTGATAACCTGGATATCATGCTCGTACCAGAATAAAACTATTATAACATATCTATATCTATATATCTATATCTATATCTATATCTATATCTATATTATATATATATATATATATATATATATATATATATATATATATAGGAATCTAGATCTGTTTTCTGATCTTCAAAACTTTATGGCAAAACCTCAATTGAAGTCAAGTGATCCGATGCTTTGTGAGGGATAGTATAACTAAATATTGGACATTGTCTATTGTACAATATAGACATGTGTAAATCATTATTAAGAGGATGTCACACTCAATCAGAAGTGCATGAAAACTGTTTCAACCATTTAATATGGCCTCCACATCAACAGGACACTTCAAATCTAGTCACTGGGGAAATAAGATACCGTACACTCGGAAACTTTCGCGGTACTAAACTTTCACGGTTTTCGTGGTACTGCATGGCATCTGTGAAAATTAAATCTGCGAAAATCCTATACGACCCTTTATGTTCAGTGCTATGCACAGGAGTCTTAGCAAAGAACAAAGAAGCAGGAGTGTCAAGCGTTTCGTATATTATACTGTTCGTTTCCTCGTCTGTTATGTTGATTAAGTCATTCTTTACCCCCATCAGATGCTCCGAATCCAACTAAAATCTGGAAGGCAGCTGGACAAGATCAACTGCAACAATTTGCACTTGTATTGATAACCGTTCCACAGACTAACAACCCCGCTAACAAACAGAGCAGCGCTTTTTCCAGTGCATAATTTATATGGGATTACATATTATTGAACCAATATAAATCCAATGTAAGATTTCGCGAATTTGAAATTCTGCATCTGTGAATAATTTAGTACCGTGAAAATTTCCAAGCACACGGTAAGGTCACATTCAAACAGTTGAATTTGACTTATGAAATTTTGGAGAAGGGCCAACCATAATTTTGTCAAATTTTGGGGATATATATTTGAGGTGCTAATGCAAGATATGCCACATAATATGTGATATATGTATACTGCTTGACATTTTCAAAATCTCACTGCTTTTTCAGCTTCCTTCCTATTCTTTTTTGATCCTATCATTGATTCTTCAGCTTCTGTTTCTTCTTCTCCAACGACATTACAAAATACTAAAGGATCTACAGAGTCAGAGGACACAACATGTCCAATTAGTCTAATTAGATAAAATAAGAACAATCATTTATAAATATTGCATGCTAATTATATATAACTCTTGGAGAAATCAGGTATTAAATTACCAAGGTTATCAATTAAGCAAATCTAGTGTAGTATACTGTAGAGCGGGAAATTTTCGCAAGGTAATATTTTCACTATATTTGTGAATTGCACGGATTTGCGAAACTTTCACTGTGAAAATTTCGCCAGATATGCACTAGGGTCGGGAAAACCGTGTGCTATATATAACAAGATCCTCTAAGGAATGGAGTGTTGAGCTCAGCGAAAGCAAGATCCGAACATGGAATGGTCTAGAAATAGATGTGAATGATTTGAAAACATAAAAAATAGAAAACTTCCCGTTGAGAAAATAAACTCGTGAAATTACTCTTTACTTCAATTTGCAAAAATTTATGCTGCGAAAATTTCCTGCTCTACAGTAACATGGTAAAACAACCTAGATCTAGGCACATGCACCAACTGATTCCAGTTGCTGAATCTCAATTCACCAGAATATGAGGAAACCAAGTTCCCCCCTCAGTACAGTAGTACCTCTTTTGATAGACCATCTCTTTTGTAAGACTGGCTTTGATGGTCACTAATGCATGCCCCGTATTAACTTTCCCTTTGTCAGAGACCACCTCTTTGAGAGAATATATACCTTTCACATGTTCCTATATGAAGGATATTCTCCCAAAAGAGGTCGGTACTGTGTAACAATAACTACTGTAAATATTTTGCACAATATTGTATACAGTATATGTCTCTGCAATTAAAACAACATTGATTTATTGACAAATAAGAAGATTCATATAAGATATATAAGGGTGTACAAAAACAATGCCAAAAAATTTAATGGTAAAAGGATGTAGAATTGACACAGGATCGTGCAAAAAGGCATTATCAAAATTGATTCTCCAAAAACACTTGGAACAAGGGTAAGTTGCAAAACCGGTACAGGGCTAGGTGGACAAAGGGCAAGAAGGGCATGGGCTAGATGAGCATAGGGCTATAATACATACATGAGGCTAGATGGATATAGGGCTAGATAGAGTTTAGTTGGACTGCATGAGTGTACACTGCATGTGCAAATTCCTACATCCCATAGCATATACATATGCTGTCTAAGATTTTGAAGCTCTTCAAAGAGATTGGCCTACGAAGGCTTTAAACTACTTTATCTTGTAGCTGATATGCCAAAATGTACCAATATCACTATGCTTTTAACTGTACTGCATCACTAGGTTTTGGGTGAAAAGAAATTGCACTAATGTAGGACGGCCATGTTTTTTGGTGTCAATCCTACCAGCAATACAAGCAGATTAACTTCTGCTTGCCTGCATGTGCATCACCCAGTCTTACTTCCTAACTGGAGCCAGAAATTTTCTAATACTCTCTTTCTAGGATTCATTGCTTCTACTTTGGTCTTCAACTGGCCACCATAGAACATCAGAGATGGGAAGTAACAAATTTGTTTCAGCTGAAGAAATATAAAAATTGGGTGCACCAATATAGTATAATATTATAGATAATAAATTTTTCTCAATAAAAATATACATTGTGTACAATGTCATACTATATTATATATATATTTGTATCCCTGTGCGGGGGAGGGGGGGGGGGGAATTATGGGTGGATCAAAGGAAAATGTGTACTGACATTTGTGATGTAGCACAGGTCACAATGTCAGCACACAGTCACTTCCCAATTGATGTCATTTGTAGTGTAAGTGGCTAGAATTGATCAACTCTAGAGATACTGTACACACCAACAGTAAACAGTAAATGGTTGCCAGGATACAAATTAGCTATCTCCTGTCCAGGTGTGCTGCAGCCGAAAATACAGTCTTCGCCCTCCGTCAATCAGCATGCTGATTGACGGAGGGCGAAGACTGCATGCACTGCATTTCTGCTGCAGCTCACCTGGACAGTAGATAGTATCTAGTATATGATATATTAACTAATACATATACATATACAGTACTGTACATACATGCATGCATGCATACAGACATACATACATATATATATATACACATATTACATATATTCATCGTGAAACCTGTGTAATAAAGACCACTCATGGGAACAGCAAATCATGTTGACTATAAACAGATGGTCCTTATATGTGCAACAGTACTGATTTAGTGGTTCATGGACCTGTATTATCTGTGGACCTGTCTAGAGAGGTATTTATAGACAGGTGGTACTTCTAAGCAGGTGCATGACAGGTTTCACTGTATATACCTGAATGTGTAAGTCTACCATGTATTCATGCATGACATTGTGCATAAACTGCATTCTGTGAGATATTTGTGATGCATGAGTAAATGCATAGTTTACACAGACTACATACCATACGGTACTGGTTTCCTAGCCGTATGAACAATGGGTAGTGAGATTTATGTAGCTCTTCATGATATTGAGAATGGAGGAAGCTGGCATACCGCTCAAATAGAGATATGTTCATACTGTTATGCCTTGCTGTTTCACTTGATACAACTGGTTGAAGCTGCTTGTGGTCTCCAATTATGACTACATGTCTTGCTATGCTGATCGGAGCCATACTTTCGGGTTCGGTGACCATTGAGGCCTCATCTATGATGCACTGAATGGGTTCCAGGTAGTTCCTAATTCTGCTACCTGAGCTTTCATTGGAGGTGCAGAGAACTACATCAAAATTTCCTTTCATGATGATATCTCTCTCAGCCTCAACCACTGTCTCCCTATATCGTATGCGGTCTGCTGGTGTGGGAATTTCCTTCTCTTCATGACACTTTTTGAATGTTTGTTCTAAATGCTTCAGTGTCTTGCTGAAAGGAGAATCTTCTCTGCGAATCAGGTGATGGAGTGTGAAATCTTCCAATGAATAAGGCAATTTGTAGAAGGAGTCTTTTTTGACGAATACATCACTGTTAGAAAAAGGACCAGGATAGCACTGCCGTTCAATTCCTCTTCCATATATTCTCAGTATGCGTAGCTTGTCAGCTCTATCTTTCATGTTGTTGGACACTTTTGCCAGCATTTCTACATAAAATTAACATTAAAACTGTTACAGCATTTATTGAGTATGATAGCAAACAATGTTTATGATGATGAACTACTGTAAACACACTCTAATTTTTGTGGGATGAAATTTTGCAGTTTTTCTGGATTGAACGTCATGCGCGAAAATTTACATCAGGCTCAAACACCAAAATGGCTGTCAAAAGTACAGGGGTCATCAAGAAGCACCCCAGTGCCTTCAGCCTTCCTTCAATGGCTTTCATCCAACAAAGTTTAATAATAGCAATAAAAGGCTATTAAATGAAGGTGGGTTTAAAGGGGACCTTAGAAAATAATGTGAATTGTGAAAATCATGAATCCGTGAAAATTTCCTCCTGCATAAATTAGAGTGCGTACGGTTACCATATTTATTAATAATTTAATGCAATAATTATGCCTGATTGAATGAGAACAGTAAAGAACTTACGGAATACTACATCCACTGACACATTAGTTGGTCCACAATAAATCACGCAACATGGCTTTTTCTTCTCAGATTTGGTTGATAATGAAGGTGGATGAAGCTGTCTGTTGACCATTGCAAAAGCATACGCAATGTGAGCTCCAGTGACACTCTTGCCAGTGCCTGATCAAAAGGGATTTGGAACAAGGAGAAATACACTGTCAGATATAATTTAGTGCTATCCCATACATATACATGCACACACACACACATAATATGCAACTGTACAAATTACAATATTTCGTTGCATCTGCCCTTGGCCTCAGCACTATCATTCCCACAGACATGTAACGCCTTGGCGGGTTATCGAACTCGTGATACGACATTTCAATTGGACTTTGAATAATTCTTCATAATAGCAGCATACATGGCAAACTCTCACAGAGACACTCACATTACGAACAGCTGATATATATACCAAGTTTCCACACAAGACAAACACATCAGACACATGAACCTGACGGATACAACACAAGACAAGACATCGACCTCATACTAATACATGAAACAATAGTTTATTGAAATCAATCAGAATTAATGACACAAACATGAAGTGACTAAATTAATAATGTGTTTTAGGTCGATTCGTTACAGACAGGATGACACAACTCATGTATTCTTGCAAATCATGTATATACACACTATATTTTGCTAGATGCATGCTTACACAAATTTGAAGTGTATACTTATAAGCATTTACAGTAAATACAGAATAGCACACATACTGTATATCCGGAAATATTGGTGACATTTTTAATTTGGTGGTTTGGTGGTCAGGATCAAAACCCCCAAATTTCTATCTGATTCACCAATTTGAAATTTACATTATCTATGTATAGACCTACTTACTATGCTTTGTCCTTGCTGTGCAACCGCCAAATTTAATTTCCTCCGATATTAAATTACAGCCTGATCTTGCACAAATTGCCAAATTAAATGATCACCAATACTTCCGGATATAGGGTAGTGCACTATCAGTAAATATATGTAGTATAACAAACTTTAAGTTAGTTAACTAGCTGAAAAACAGATTATGCAAGGAATATCAGACCTGGTGGACCTTGAATGAGTTGAAATCGATTCCTTAGACTACATCTAATAGCCTTCTTCTGATCATGATTCAGCTCTTTGCTTGTATCTCCAGACCATCGTTGAAAAACCATGGGTCTCTTCTTTATTATGGCCTCCATATCCTCAATGTATTCTTTACTGACTACAGATACACAGAAAATTGATGTGTATTAATATTCACTCAGCATGCAGTGTATAGTACATTATATATAACTTGTCCATGAGTTTAATCGAAGGGAGAGAATTTCAAAGCAAATATTATAAAACAGATCTTGAGTGTGTTATAGGGACAAAGAGCTAAGAAACTAGACTAGGACTAGAGACTAGAAAAGACTAAGAAACATTGCAATCCACATTCACAAGATTTGGGAAAGTTTTCACACATGACAGGGTTCTATCCAGGATTTTCTTTTTTTTAAAGGGGGGGGGGGGAGCTTCAGCATTACAGTCTGCCGTGTGAGATATGCCCGTAGTTTGGATGTATGTATGTATGTATTGTATGTATATAGCAGGGTTTCTTTCAAGATAATTAATGATCGGGGAGGCGGGGTAACTACAAAGTATAGTAGCCTGGGGGCAGATGTGTACATATAGACATCCATAAAACACATGCAGTGCAGTGATGTAAGGAGGTGCAGACATGTATGTGGAGTGCAGGGGTGTATACCTAAAAGTATATGTATAACTGGGAGAGGATCTGGGGAAAAGTTTGAGTACAGAAGATGTAATACTATAATAATACTAGCAGGTAAGCCTGCCTATGGCGGGCTCACCTGCTATGTCATGACGTATGCATTGTTGTATCATGTGCTTTGTTGCATCGTGTGTATTGTTGAGTTGAGCAGTGACTATAAACAATAATTCTAGGAATGCCAATTGTGTACTACTGTACTGTCCGAAATTTTCTCGGGACTTTATTTTTGTGAATTTTGCGAATGGCTTTGGATTTGCAAAATTTTATCTGCAAATTTTCCTTAACTGCTGCAATATGGCGGCCGTAACTGTTTACGTATTGGACGCTTCAGAAATAATAGATCCTGGTTATCAGGCCTGTGTTTTGTTGTACAAATTTGGACATCCAATCATCCTCAGTAAAGATATTTAAGTTCTTTCAAGTCAGCTTATGTATGCACGGAAGCCAGGGTGCGCTGTCCAATCATCTAGCTCGGAAACGCTTATTTGAGCTGCTTAGGAGTGGATTAACGAGCTGATGGACATGATTCAAGCCTATAAACTTCAGAATCAGCCTTGAAATAGCACCAAGCTTCGTTGAATATGGTATGCTGCATGCGTTATTCAAGATCTTCACCTAAATGCGTGAACGGGACAACACCATATATTTTAGCCTGGCTTCCTAGACTAATAGCCTTCATGCATTCGCGAAAATAAAAACGCGAACAGTCGACTTTCAAGTGATTCGCGAAATTTACATCCCATGAAAATTTCGGACAGTAGGGTATATGGTTGCAGGAGTAGTTCATGTATAATATGAGAAATGAAAATACAAATTTTAAATGATTAGTGCAAAACTTCTTTGTAGACAATATTTCTAGTTACCGAGTGAAGCGAGGTTGATTAATTCTGCCGTGCAGGGACCTGATCTCTCGTTCGGCCTGCATGGCCATACAAATAGGCGATTTTGTCCAATTTCTGTTTTTTCTTCAATGAATTGCTTGTTTGTCAAAGTGTTCGGGATTGAGCAAGGCATGTCAATGCTCAGGTTGGGGCGCGGATAGAGAATGCCTTTCGGTGAAAGCAATTTGTAGTTGGAATTTTTAGGGGGGTGAGAGCTGGAGAGTTTGGTGTACATGTGGAAGCTTCCCCCCTACCCCCCACTGGATAGAACCCTATCTAGAATGAAAATTTTGAGGTGGAAGCTTCCCCATGGCTAGCTCCATCACTGGATGGAGTCCTGGTATGTGTGTGAGTGTTTTGTTGTTTGTGTGTGTGTGTGTGCATGTGTGTGTGGTGTGTGTGTGTGTGCGCACGTGTGTGCACGTGTGTGTGTGTGTGTGTGTGTGTGTGTGTGTGTGTGTGTGTGCACGTGTGTGTGTGTGTGTGCACGTGTGTACGTGTGTGTGTGTGTGTGTGTGTGCACGTGTGTGTGTGTGTGTGCACGTGTGCACGTGTGCGTGTGTGTGTGTGTGTGTGTGTGTGTGTGTGTGTGTGTGTGTGTGTGTGTGTGTGTGTGTGTGTGTGTGATGGTAGTATGAATTACTAGCAGCTGCACCATTAATTTAAGTTAGGCTTTATGTCCTCCAGATGCTTTTGGGATGGTCTAGCAGACCAGACTGCTATGATGGCAACTGTCAAAATTTAGATTGAATGTCAGATTCTACCATCCAAAATTTTCCTTTTGCAGTAGCTGAACACCTTTCAAGAAACATGACACTTAGCAGAGTTGTGGGAGGAGTTTGCGAACAGACAAATTCAGCTCTATGGAATTATATATATACTTGTGACACTACATAGTGACTATATCATTGAAACACCGAGATGATCTTAGTGTAAAAGAATGTCAATTGTCTGTTAGCAGCTAATTTTATATTAGTGTAATCATCTGATTCAATAGAATTACAGCATCAAATTGAATGTAATATATGCCATGTGCTTAGTGATCATCAATACCCTATATAGCTGTCCATACATAAGATATAAAGAAAATGATTGACGTGCTATAATATGCACATTAAATATTTGCTAACCTTTATTTCGTAACAATCCATCCACATCACCCATTGCTATCATGTGTGCTAAGCACTTGCCAATGGGTTGAAGTAAAGGCATATGTTTCAAAGCAAAATAAACTCTCCTGCGTTATGAAAGATTCCATTATATATATTAATAAAATGTTAAGAAACATGTAATAATAATAATAATAATAATAATAATATATTACATTAAATGAAATGAAAGAAGATGTTAACACAAACAGGACTCCATAAATTAGCACTCACCTTAAAGGAAGGAACATTGGGATTACTTGAAGTTCACAAGTAAATTTATTACACTCCAAAAGATCCTTCATTAGTGGTGAAAGCAGATTTTTGACTATGTTTTCAATTTTGAATTTCACCTGCATTAGGAGCATGCAGAAGAATAGTTCCTCATGTAGGCCTTCAGAATTAATCTTCGAAGTATAGAGAGAAATTAATTTGTGCTAATTATAACTTATTCTATACTGGGTGCCTAGAGTACTAGTATAGCCTCTAGGCTAAAGGCCTTCCCAGGTTGAATAAGTTTCCATAAACATAACAGTAACCGTAACTATAACTTAAGGGACAACTTACTTTAACATTACAATACACTGGAGGGGCATCTTCAGCCATCATAACCTCAGAGTCTGGTTCAGAATCCGCTTCATCTTCTGTCTCATCCTCCATTTTAACAACCTCATCCACTATCATGTGGATCACAAAACGAGCACATTTGTCAGATGCAGCTGGATGCAGACAATCACCATAGTTTAGGGATCTCTTTGTACATTGTTCTGCTTTTTCCAAGTCAATTTCATATCGAGCACATACAAAGTCACCCTTTTGAAAAGGGAAGATATCTTGTCGAGATTCCAAGAATTCTTTTGTTAGTACTGATGATATTTCACCAGAGGGTTCATAAAAATCCTCCCCAATGCAATTTTGAGGCACTTGAAATCCACTAAACTTGAGTATAAAATCAGAGAAGAGGTATGTCTGAGACAGAGCTCCTCGAATGCTATTAACGGCTGCTTCAGCCAATATAAGGTCTTCCCATATTCTACAATAGTGCTTGATGCTTGAATATTGGACTTTAGGTGATTGTGCTGTAACCCCACTAGTAAAGCAGGCCTCAGGTTCTTGTAAATGCTGGAGGCACACACGAACATCACAATTCAGCTCTAAAATCTGTGGCTTGGGAGTAGCTACATACTCGGTAGTATCTGCTCTCAGCCAAACTTTGAGTGTCTGCAGCTGAGTCAATTCAAAAGGTGTCTTTAGTATCGCAAATGGTACTTCTGGTATATCCCAAGGTTCCATTGCAGCTTCTGTAGATAAATAATGCTTGGGAGTTCCTTCTGAATCAGGTGACAAATCTTCTAATGTTCTGCTAAGTGGGAAAAATTGGCAACTGCTCGGAAAGTCAGGTTTCACCAATTCCTTCAAAAAACTCCATAACTTCTTTGCTGATTCTTTAGTGGGGTCTTTAATAAATTCCAACGCAAAACTCCTGGACCATTGTTCAAGTGAAACAGAGGCACCCTTTGGTAGATATTCAATGAAGAATTTAAACTGCTTGAGATTTCCAGATTTTGAGTTAAGGCTAAATACATGAAGCTGATTTTCGTCCTTTTCTACTGTTCGGTATGAGTGACGAGTGAGCACTCGTAAGGGACCATCAACTGATGTAATTTTCAGTGAAACTGGAACTGTATTAAGCTTTGAGGACCCAGTTATAAGGGAGAGTTTGATCTCAGACACAGATGGCATTGTAAGGCTGGGATGATGATATGCTAAGGAGATAATGCCATCACTTAAATGTTTAATCACTGTATCCACACACACTGATGAACTCTGAGCACATGTAGCCAGATTCAGAGAGGACAGAGCAATGCTATAATTGTTGGCATTGGCTGTAGACATATTACATTTCCGGGCTATTTCGAGGAATTTCTCATGTGAGACACCAACACTTTTGTCTGAACCTTCCGCAGTAGCTACTTTAAGAAGTGTCTGTGCATGAATGTCAAAAACAGAGTCAAATGGAGATGTCACTGGAGAGCAGACTGCTTCCTGGGTATAGTGGGCTAACTGTGGAACCTCCTTTGGCCGAGTAAGTTGATCAAGCCGAGACTTAAGCTCTTTTCCACTCTTGCTCACTATTTTCTTTACTGCATACTCCTCTCGCGGCACATGGTCACTGATGACAGCATCAAGCACTAATAGATGCGCATGATACATAGGCAAACTTAGGAGTTGTCTAATAAGCAAAAAATCAGGTGATGCATCTTCCAAAACTGACAGTAGCCTACTGCAGACATTATGTGCAAGACGAATTCTTACATCACCAGCACCAGGATGCCTATCAAATTGTATTTGATGATATTGTGCTGTAAATCTGGACAAATTAGAATAGGCATTTATAATTTCATCTTTACTATGTTCAGACAATGGTGGTTGCACCTTGAGCAAGGTACGCTTTGGAAAGGACCTTGCCATCTTCTTAGCAGCAGTGCTGTTCACCAAAATTACAAACTCATTCACCAACTTCCAGGCATTTGGATATGAGTATGAATGTGGCTCCAAATTAGAATAAGCATTGTGGCCTTTTCTCTGGAAATGCAACTTCTCAGCCAGCTGGAATAAAATGTGAATCTTAGCTTTTTGCATACTAGACAATGGAGTAGCTGGCGTTACATGTGTGCTATGCAAGATGGCTTCCAATTCCTCATAATCAATCATGCTTTCACATAAAACACATTTCTCAGTGTAAACTTCACATGCATCTTGAGAGTAATATTCCCGAGATCCGAAGTCTTCAGCTGGTACAACAAACCTAATTTCAAAACACCTTACAGGATGACTGGAATTGAATGAAGCAGACTCTAGTACTTGCTTGGGGAGAACAGAATGGTAAACTTTCGTACCTTTGCACTCACCAATGTATGATGCTCTGTGCTGAACATGCTCATCAAAATCCCATCTGTCATTACATATGTACTGTGTGATATCAGGAATATTAATACGAACCTCGTGCTGGTTCATAGACTTAGTTTCCACCGAGAATGCTAATTGGCAGTAGCCATTGAGACCCTTTATGCCTATAGCATGTGGTGAATCAGGTTCTAAAGGTGGTGGTGGCCTTTTTGTATCCATACATATATCATCATCGGGTACCTGGTATTGTATAGACAGTATTTTCATACCGTGATCAATTGAGCTACCTTTAGGGAAAGCCCCTACAACAGCTCCTATTGGGTGTCGATGCTTAGGCGTCCAATAGAGAGGCTGAACAACAAACAAAAGGTTAACAGCTGCAACCAGTGGTACATTATCAGAAATTTTTGGGACATTTCCTTTCTCGAGTGACTTAGGATCAAAACATGAAATGTACTTCTTTGGTCTGCTTAAGTGATCCCGCAAATCCTTTTCAGATATTTCATCTAGAAGTTGCTTTGTTACATGTGGCAAATTTAAGAATTTCGGGGATTTACCATCAACTGAATAGAAGGCTATTACATTGTTCTTATCAACCTCACACAAAACAGGCTGACTACTGCCTTGTTCCAAAATCTGACAAACACGCCCAAACCGTTGACCGGTCTCAATGTTTTTTCCTATTTCTTCAACTTTTACATGAGCCCCTTCAAATGCACACCGACGCTTGTCTGCTTTAACTGTGAACTTTTGCTCAAGGCGGTTGTAGGGTATGGCTACACAGTCTCCATGTGATGTCTGCCAGAGCCTACATTTAACAGAATCTTTGACTTCTACATATTTTGTAGTTTCTGGAACTAAAACTTCTTCTCCAATTTGGTCCTCCCATAATTTCCACCCACTATCATTCCGCACCTGACCCAAAGCTAATGTTATGTTCTTCTTCTTGAATTCCTCATTGTAGGACTGTATGATTGAATCTCCAGTGTCTGCCTTCAATGATGGCAAGCACATCAAATTTCTGGAAGCTCTATCCAGCATTATTTTTTCAAGAAGATCAAGAGCATGTCTGAATTGAGAACGCTCCTCTGACAATCTCTCTGAAAGAAGGAGAGATTTGTTCTCCATGCACCTGTGGAGAAATTCCATCCAGCAGTGTTTTGGATTTTTTATTCTGCTTTCAATTTCTAGAATTCGGAGTGGGTTTCCACAAGCTACCACAAGTGAACAGGCCCTAGTAATCATGGTATTGAAGACTGTTGCCTCACACAAACTCTTTGTTGTCTCTTCTGGAGAGTGCTTGCTATCAACTGGTTCAGTTGTACAAATGAATATAGCCTTGTATTCACGACCTGCATTGATACACAAAATACTAACTTTAAATTAAACTGGCATTGAAGTCATGCACAGAGAAATAATTGATTACACTCATGCATGCAGTGGCACCTTAGTATACGATACTATAGCACCTTGCATATAGTCATTTACCATGTATGCATGATTATACAGTCACACCTGATTTATCCGAAACGGGTTTATCTGAAAACCTCATTTATCCGACAGTCTGCTGTGAATCAATACTTCGTGTACAATTTACCCTGATTTATCCAACACCCGGTTTATCCGACACATTTTATACATGGTCAAATAAACGAGGGCCCACTGTATATTACAACTAGTAGGGCATACATAAAAATGCAATAGCTTCACCTGGATTATGAAAGCACAATTTGTATGAAACTGCATGCGTATCATGTATGAAATATGTCGAAATAAGCTTTCAACTCAAGAAATACTTATTAAATTTTGAAGGAATTTTTGCTTAAATAAAAGTCTGAAAGTATAAATTGTGTATTAAATACATGAAAATTGACTTGTAGCCCAAATTACTCGTTCCAATTTAAAGAAAATTCACAGCTATTTCGGCTCAGTACTGACTCTAGTGACTGTCAAGACAGTCGCTGAAACTGTGCCCAAAAGCTATGAATTAAATTATTTCCATAAAAAGTTGCAGTAAAGACTTCAATAGAACATTGAAGGATGCATGCTACCTTGTCAAATAGCTCATATACGCTATGAAGAGATAATCCGCACTTGTTTTTTAGGTCTCCTCAGGTATATACCATTTTGCATATTAAAAGACTGTTTGGTCAGTGGGCTCAAACTTCCAAATTTCCTTAGCCAGTGGTATCATTAATGTGCAGTAGAATCTCATTAAGAAAAACAGTCTTAACATGCACTAATAGTTTCCTATCCCTGTTTGGTTCACTGTAGTACTGTATACACTATAATCATCATTCTGATAAGAAGAACTTTAAATTTGATAATGAGAACAAATTTTGTGGGTCCCCTAAAAATATAGTTCGATATAATATCTATTCTAATAAAAATCATTATGTATATATATATATATATATATATATATATATATATATATATATAATATACTATATTATTATTGTAAAATAATTACCTTGAATATCCCAAGATACAGTACACCATACATCAGCCATTCTGATGTGAGATCGGTCATCCCAAGACTTCTGCTTTTCAGTCCACTGGTCAAGTTTGACTTCTTCTTTCCACAGGCGAAGCTAAAGAAAATGCCACAAACAGTATCGTGCAGTCATTACATTTGGCAATGGAACACACTATCATTGATGACAACATTCTATAATGACATTTAGCATATTCATTTGTACAGATTAATCGTGCCCAATTAATATCCTATGCACCGAAACTTTGATGGTTTACGTAAACTTTCCCAGTTGCCAAATTCTGAGGAGATTTCACAGACAGCTCATACATGCATAGTCTACTCCTTAAAAGTGGCAGCTGAGACAACCTCAATGCTTTGCAAGCGATTTGAGTGTGTGGGGCGGCTCAAATTACTTGTTGTGGATTGTTCTTTTGCGGATACCCACAGATTCGCGAAAACCGAGATGCAAATGTTTTGGTCTATACAGTAATTAAAATGAATTCACTTAATACTGCAAACTCATAGAACTGTTACACAGGAATGAACAGTATACTTTAACCAACTCAGCGATCTCCATGAAATTTTCTCAAAATTTGATAAATAAAAGCTGATCATAAAATGCTGATGACACAAAAAAGGTGACTTATTTACGGGTTATGGGCAGTATAGCTGTGGAGCACATAAAACGTCGAATCACGAGGATGTGAAAAGCCTATTAAGGGCAAGTGCATATCAATATATGCCATGCAACCTGAGTGCCTATGTTCAACCAGCATTAATTTTGTTTGTGAATTTTGGGCAAGCATTCCTAATTTCCAGGAACATGACAAAGCAATCTGAATACTAAATATCCAGTTTCTGAAGAGAATTTGTGGTAATAAAAATCTGAAAGAAGACTTTCTCGGCTACAAAACTAAGTTCACTTCTCGAGGTGGCCTAGATTGGCTTTGTTTGGATTGAGTCTGATTTTTGAGTGTTACGTATTTCTTTGTAATGCTATAATAATTGAATTAAGGAGCATTTCATAGAGGTATTTGCATGAAACCATAGGTTTCCATGTATGATCTTCCCATGAGTTATAGGCTGTCGCCCATGTGGCTAGCTATAGGCATAGGGCTATAGAATCTGATGACCATAAACATAATAAGTATATAATATTATGTAATTAATACCGTAGATCAAGAAAATTTTGTCATCAAAACATTTTCGTGAATAGGAGAAACCACGAAAATTAATACAACGAATATTTTCCAACAACGAATATTAATCATTCATCATAAATGTTCAAGAAAATTCCACTCCTCCATGGGGAGATCACTGGAGTACCTCCTCTTACCTGTTACCCTGCACTTGATACTGCCTCCTTGTCTGAGGGACAGCGAGCATACGCACGAGATCTTGCGCGGCTAATGTCCTAAATTGGTATCCTTTTTCTTAACGGCTAGAATGTAGCAATCCTTATCATTTCTCCCTTATCTTTCATGTGGAAGGCATTTCCCAAAACTGCTAGCTATACTGTATTTCCTTATACTGTGATAGCCTCAAATTCTGCTCGACTTCTCAAACGCCATTTTTCTCGCCACACGATGTTTTCTGGTTGCGCGTACGTGTGTAAACATTAATCATTGTTGATTAATATTCGTGGGATGGTAGGACCACGAATAATTTCTAACACGAATAAAACTTACACGAAAGTCTTTTACACGGAAATTTCTCGATCTACGGTATATTATTATATATTAAACAGAACCTCTGAAATGGACTCTCCCAAATACGAACATACATGGTATAATAAACCTTTCTACAAAGGACATAACTTACAGTCCCAGCATAGTTTCTATACAGTTTGAACCTCCCATGCAAAGAGGACAACTAGCCACTTCACAAAGTCCTAGAACAAATCAGCTGAATTTAAGTGGTCTCCAAAGTGTCATTTATTTGAACTATGAGGTTCCACTGTATATAATTATATATATCCTAAATTGGGAAATTTTCGCAGCCAATGAATAATATTGGTGTTTTTCGAGGATTGACTCTGCTCGCAAATTTTGGTCGCGAATATTTCTGCACATGTTCCAAAGTATAGGTACAGACAATATATGGTGAGACTTTCTGCCTACCAGACTTGACCTCAATTCACAAATGTTTCCCCATTTAGGGTATTATATATAATAAAAGGTTATTTTGCAAACTGTCCAATTACCGTAAATCCGGAAATATTGGCGATCATTAAATTTGGCGATTTGAGCAAGATCAGGCTGTAATAAAATATTGGTGGAAATTAAATTTGGCGGTTGCACAGCAAGGACAAAGCATAGTAAGTAGGTTTGGTGATAGAAATTTTGCGATTTTGATCCTGAACGCCAATCCGCCAAATTAAAAATGTCACCAATATTTCCGGATATACGGTATCCTCTAGTCACATGCTGCCAAGTCTGGATTTTCCCACTGTTTTCATAACATTTCAGCAAAATTCGTAAACAATGCTTGTTTTGATGCCAATCCTCACCAATTTTATTGGATCCATGCACAATTTGAACCAAAGTTGCCTACATCTACACAGAGAACCAAAAGATGTTGATGCCCAATTCGACCTATTTCAGCCATACTTGTCCTTTGGTGCATAAATAACAATTCCTTTGAGGCTACAAGTGCATGAAATAGGTACTAATTACTACCCGTCTATTGGGGCGTATTGATTATACTGACCGCAGGCCGAGGGCGAGGTCAGTATAATCCATACGCCCCAATAGACGGGTAGTAATTGGTTTATTGCCAATGGAATCAATAGGCATGCATATTTAAATTTAAATTTGCATGATATGTGGAAAGGAGCATGAAACGATCTGCAGAGAAAGAAAACTGTCCCCCAAAAAGTAAGAGTTGTTTTCAGTTTGGCGAGGACGAAGACTTCGAGAACCTCAAGCGTGGCTTCGTACCAAAAAACACCCAAGGAGATACAGACAAGTGCGTGAAACTGTTTGAAGAATGTAGGAAAGAGAGAAACGCCATGAAATATGCGCGGAGGAGTACGCCGATATCGATTTGAACGAATTCTGTGACTTTTAGTGCTGACTTTAGGTTTGTCGCTATATTTAGCAACAGCTGTGAATTTGGGTTCAGTTTATTCATTGATTCATGTGATTAGAGGGCGCTTGCAGAATACTATCCAAACCGCATGGCTGGGTATGGAATATATAATATATAACGTCATCGGGTGATAATTGAAATTATTGTTGTTGTTACAGAATTAGAGGTAACAAATTTGGAACCTTGAACAGGAAGGGTGCAGTAAAAGCTAAGCTTGCCTTGTTTACTGTTCAGGTTAGCTGTGGTGTTGAGCCCTTAAAAAATAATTTGACAGTTTAAAAATAACCTGCTTAATTAACTATACAATTAGTACATGGGTCATAATTATATACACGGGACAAGTTGGGTAGTAAGCTAGACATACTGTGGGTGATTGCAGTGCAGTGCATGGATGCATGACTGTATTCTCGTGCTATTTTTAATTATCTATTGCCATTGTGTTATTTTGAGTAATAGTTGAAGTGGTGAAATTGCTATTATATATAGTATTACTTCGTGTTCTAGGATCTTTATGCAAAAAAGGTTTAACTTACTATAAACATCCCCTGCATGGGCTCAGCTGGTATTATAGGAAAATTAATTTATTCTACCTATAACACAGTGATGGTGGATCGTGGAATGTGCAAACTTTAGGGGTGCACGGGGGGGGGGGGGGAGGTCAGTGTACAATGTGTGTAGTGATTGAATGCATGCATGCAGTCCTTCGATACTGCTTGAGAGGCTGCATCAAACTTTTTTGTTAAATGGTTACATAATTATTGCATGATGTCATGGCAGACATGTGTGAAGATTTATAGAATCATTATTATGATAACAATAACATTAGTGTCGTTCTATATCCAAAAATTTATGAAATCATATAGTATTACGTATTTTGCAATTTTGGGGGCATTTTTCAGTATTTATTGTTGAATTTTTCATTGTCAAGGCATAGTAATGAGCATTATTGCATAAGACTTTAGGGGCAGTACCCCCTAACTAAAACTTAGGGGGGTGATCCCCCATTTCACTGCCTAATAGTATGTAACATGTAGCAAAAACAGCTGTTCTTGATGCATATGACAACTAACCATAAGTCTACTTGGCACCATAACACAAATTGTGGACAAATCTCTTTCTCCCCATTCCACGGTTGGCCAGTTCTCAGCACACTTCTTCACCCACTGAAAGACAGTTTTGATTTCATTATCACGAGCTTTTTGTTCCATATTGTCATAAAAACATTCTGGATACTCCTCCAAAGAAGTACATACAAAGGTTAATGGGTTGTTCATCTCAGGATGTAATTCTTGCTTTGCACATGACTACAGGATGAAGTAAAATATTCCTTCATTAAAATTAAAGTATGATACAACAAATTCAATCATACAAATCAATGCCAGCACAAAATACTCCTTGTGGGGCACTAATAAACAAATTGTTAAGTTTTCATTTTATATATATTAACAAAGATACAAATTGCATGTCCTGTTTATATTTCTGTACATATTAATCTTATTAAATCTAAGAAAGGAGAAGGCAAAAGCTGGTATATTATTGCTGAAAAATTAAACTTAAGGGACACTCCGAGCAAAATAAGGGTTTGTCCTCAAACAGAGAGTCTTTGACGCCGATTCCAATGCTGCAAACCATTTATGCATGTGTGCTTTAGTTTAGGAGATATTTTAGAAATTCTCAAATTGACGTCATCACGTGACGTCATTGAGTGATGGTCTGTTGAGTTCACAGTGTACGAATACGCACGAATAGCGAAGATATAAAGAGGCACAAATCATCCCTTTTGATACCTGAGGGATTGGAGACAGTAAGACAGAATCGATATGGCTTTGCTTCATTCTTTTAAGCTGTTCATATTATGTGGAACTGCAGCCCATGACGGTCAAAATCAGCAATAGTGTATAATCGTGAGTCATCTGCACTATTTCTATTGCTGAGAGTTGAAAATGTGACCGTAGTTGTCAAAAACGACTCGAAATGCACTTTCTAATACTCGTACAGGTCCCAAACCGATCGCTCTTAGTACTTCTTCCTAAGGCTCCATCACTCTTTGACGTCATGTTGCGTCATCCAACATGGCTGATTTTAACTCGTAATTTTGGTTTTAACTGCAAATATCTCGTAAACTAAGCAGTGCATGCAGAAAACAGTAGCAATTTTAGGATCAGTATAAAAGAGTCTATTTACTGAACTTAACTTGTATTTGACTGCAATGTCCCTTTAAATGTTACAGTTAGTGTAATGGACTCTCGATATACAATGTGTAAATAAACTATATATAGTGATTCAGAATTAAAACAAATCTCTTCTTGCACATGCATTATAATATATATATATATATATATATATATAAGATTCGTCTTTATAGTGTCCACATGTTATATAGTACAAGATAGCAGACTGAAGGTGGTACACATGAACAGGGTATGCAGAGGTAAAGGTGATCAGAGTCACAATCTATAAATACTACAACACCTATGTAAAGTCTATAGCATGTTATTCTATATAGCAGTACACCACATGTAGATTCAGGTAATTGTACCTGCCATGCACATATAAGTACATGTTGTACATGTTCTGCACTATTGCCACAGCCAACAGCTGTGACTTCATTATTACAGTAGTGCATTAAATTTGAGATCGTTAGCTGAATAGCAGACCTTCGCCATAGTGAAAAGTTATATCATGGCCAAGAGTACTAAGGAATAAGAGTTTTCAAGATTACACAGCTAAGTCGACTTTTCCCACTGATAAGTGCTATTATTCGAGCAAGTTTCTCTCAGCAAATAGTTGCCTATTCTACGGGTACTCCTGACCCAGATAAAATATATCCCAACTGCATGGGCAGCTCCCTATAGGTATATACCGTCCACTTAGCTAACCTCACAGCTTTCTTTATTATGACCAGACAGCTGACTGGAATCCCTCTAAAGCCCAGTTAGTTAGCAGGGCACTCTCTTGCCCCAGCTATATACCATATGCGCTTTAATTTTCGCGGGGTGTATATTTCACAGATTTTGTCTTTTAGCGATTTTCGCATTTTAATATTTGCGGACAGCCATGTTTTGCCATTGCACAAGAGCCCGATCTAAATTTTCGTGGGTCTAAACTTTCGCGGATGGCTTCCAATCCGCGAATACCATGAATATTAAACCACGCGAAAATTAAAGCGTATACGGCAGCTTTCCCAATTTCCTGCTGCCTATAATGGGATACTTGTACTGGCAGTGCCCTGTTGAATACATAACTGGGCAGCCTATAATGTCCCCTTGTGTAACAGGGTAACTTAATTCAATTTGAAAGGTTACCTAGCTATCAGGGCAGGATGGTACACAGCTGGTTGCCTATATGCAGTTATGTAACCGGCGACTGCATGCTTGTATAATCGGACAAGTAAAGCATCCATGCATACAGAACATATAATATTATAGTAAGTGTTACAAAAATTCTCACACTGCATGACTTACTTGCAATGATGATTCATAGAACAGTCCTCCTGGTAACCTCAAAATTGCTGAATGACAGCGATAATTGGACAATAGTACAGACTGATACTGTCTTGCAGCTTTGGCTATAGGCATTTTCCTGTACAGGTCATGAAGACGCGTTAAGAGAGAGATCCCCAAACCGTACTTCTGTGGTTTGTCACCAAGTACTTGTGAACCAGGACCAACCTGAAGATTTCACAAATGATAAAACAGCCAAATTGAATTTGAAACCTGTCTGACAAATTCTGTGAACTATGTAATCACTCTGATATGCATGCATGCAGTTTGCCGTTCAGAAGTATCTCACCTGCAAATGATCACCAGCAATGATGATTTTAGTAGCTTGATCAGCACAGGCAAAAGCAGCAACAGTTTCTGGTTCTCGTGCTTGTGCACCTTCATCAATGAAGATGTGAGTGAACTTCCCAATGTCTCCAGCTACTCTTGAAAATGATTGCGAAACAATGAAAGTTGTGATGACTAGATTGCAGGCTTTCAAGGATTTCGTCGATAATGCATCTGAGATTGTTTTAGTGTATCTACCCAACCTGTGTTTATCCTTCTGAGAATCACTCACTATTCTTACCATGTGAATTACATCAGATTGCTTTATACAAGATAAATACTTGTCAACATATTGATTAGCTGTTTGCACATGATGCGTAGCAATAAGAATCTTCATCTTGTTTGGTGCATCATGGATCAGCTTCCATGCAGCAGCTGCAATCAGTCTAGTTTTTCCAGTACCAAAAGGACCAACTATCAAAAAGGGAGCAATTGATGAACTCGGAAGATTCATAATTTTCTGAAAAGCTGCACGTTTGTAGTCATCATCCAACTCAAGTGATGTGGGCAACAAATTTTCAGCACTTTTTTCAATATTAGAATATTTTGGAAATTTGTTTTGACTACTAGGAAGAAGTTTTGATACAATCTGTTGAGGAAGATTTTCCACTGCTTGCCGAAGTTTTCGAAAATACCATTCTTTGAGCTGAAATGTGACTTGCACACACACATGTAATCTAGTGAAAGTTTTTGGTACAGCCCTGTCTACACTACAGTCAACAAGCAAATAAGACTTTCTGTCAGGAGAATGTTCCTCTTTGTTGACACCACACAAACGTCCTGTTACTTCTCCCCATTCAAAATGTATAGCAGCTTCATTTGCGGACTGATACACTATGTCAGCATCGGTTTCATTCATTTGTACAGAAGCTGTTGCAGTGGTTCCATCGAAGCTGCACGTGTACTGGTGATTGTACCTATGGTATAACCCAATGGACAATGCATGGAGAGCAGCAATGTTTACACATTGTCCATAATTATAACTATTTTGAAAACTACTCAATGACATGCAGCATAACTATATTCTGTACAAATATACACAAGGAGCTAGAATATGCTGTTATCACATGATGACATCATACATCAAATAGACCGGTATGTTAGTAAAAAATTTACCAACCAAGCTCACAGGGTATGAGACCTGGGCTCACACGGTATGAGACCTGGGCGTTTACTAAAAGGTCGTGGGAATTAATCAGCTAAGCAAACTGCGAATTGATAGCTAAGTACACAACACAAGCGATGTTGCATGTTGTTGAAGGAATGAAAAGTCGAATAATTCTTTTGGGCCGATTTCACTGTAGTCTTCATTGCAACTTGGGAAACAGCAAAGGATTGACGGGTGATCTGAGACATGTGGTTGGATCGATGACGTTGACGGTGGGATGATCTGGAACACACAGTTGGTATAAGGGTTTATTAAATTTGAAACTGGGAGCAGCTAACGCACCTTTAGGTATCACATGTGGTGTTTTCAGGCAAGTAGCCTCGAGTAAACTCCTTAAAGTCTTTGTGATCTACCGTGAATTCGAACAGAACTTTAGATTCTGCGGGTAAATCGTTTTTAGCTGCATGATAGCCTGTGATCGCTTTATCTTTGACATCTAACGGGACATCGAACCAAACTTTAGATTCTGGAAGTAAATCCTTTTTCAGCTGCAGTCGTGATCGCTTGGCCATTCTTCCTGATCGTACACTAATTCACCAGCTTGTAGGGCATATATTCTTGTGATAAACTAGTTACTACAGAGCCTTTATCAGGCGTAACGTGTTACTAACCTCACCCCTTGGGTGCTATGCGCCCTCGGGTCTGCAGTTAGTAACACGTTACGCCCTCCAGGCTCTGTAGTAACTAATACTTATATACTGTCACTTACATAATATTATAAGCATAGTCTAAGAAATTCAATGGTGATGGTGCTTTTTATAGTAGGTCGAAGAACAACTATATAAACTCCTTTTATGTTGATATCATAGACATTATACTATAACTAATCAGTATTTGGCATTAATCCATAAGTTACAGGCATTTGATGAAGATATCTACATCCAGTGGTTTTGGATTTTCCTTGAGGAATCCTGTTATGGGGGGTTAACTTCCAAGGAGAACACCCAATACTGTTATACCGCCCAGCTCTACTGCAAGGGTGGAATGACTGGCAAAGGCCTCAAGCACATTGACCAAATTTAACAGTGAAGTTTCAACTGTTAAAGTGATTATATCTATGCTCAAGCCATCTGCAGACAGAACTTGGCACATGCATATTATTGCTTTTAGTGCTTCCCTATTAAAGTATTAAATTGCTAATACTTTTTTCTACTACTCTCACTTTTCAGTTTCAATTTATTTGATATTAAAAGTCATTAATTAGGCAATTAATTTATTGTGTGAACAAGGCACGATTCGTGTTGCTATGTTATACAATTGCACACACTGAAGGCTTGCTTTTGACATTAGGTATAACTTCCCTGCGTCCTACAATTTAATATCAAATTTCTTAAATTAGTATTTATACAGTAGCAAGCAAGTGTATGTACATCACACTGTACATGACACAGGTAATGGATTCTACTACACTCAAAAGATGAACATCATCAAACATACCCAGATATTATAACTGAGTTCACAGATAGTTCTTACTTTCTGAGCTTCTCCCAGTGTATAACCTCTTCTAGATCTAGCAGCATATTGAAATATTCCTTGTACCTGGATTTACCTTTATCAAGAGGACGATCACTGTGTTCTTCCACTCGCATTAGATGATTTCGATCCAGTGACAAGAAACGGTCCTGCATGCATTAAGATAGTACATTGATTTGTCATCAACAGCTGCAGAATGAGATCTGCTTTTGATGCAATCGCAGATTAAGTGAGGGAATTGGATAAGTGACAGAGCAATATTATAGTACACAGTAGGATTATTGCACAGAAAATTTTAATGGAATCCCCTAACCAGGAAAGGGCATGCAACATACAGCCACCTCCTCCCTAACAGAGCCCGGCAATGTTTGTGAAAGTCTAGGGCAATCCAATCTAGTCTAGCTTAGTCAGTCTGGATAGGAGTCTTAAATCCTCTGCAGTATAGACCATGCAAGTGGTCAAATAAGTGTAGGGCAACCAAATCTAGCCTAGTCTTCCTAGTTAGTCTATATTGTGGGGGGAAATGGCCAATGTATGAGGAAGAATGGACTTCCATTGGGATTGGATCGGCAACTTTCAGCATTGTATGCTAATGCTCTACCTTAAACTATAGGAAGCTCATCCAGTATAGGGAAGGCCACAAATCACTCTTATATATAAAAAGGCACTCCTCACCATTTACTACCTGTACAACTAAACTAAGTTGATTGAACTATTGTTACCAAGTAGCCAGGTCAATGCTATGGGTAATGGAATCTACTACTGAGGAAAGGGTGAGTAAATGAGGAGTCATGCCTTCTTCAGGGTGATCCGTGCATGGCCTTGTATGGGTGGTCTTCTTAGCTCTGAAAGCAGAGTATCAGTGTCCGAAGGTGGTTAAATGCCTAATATGATATTTTGTATAATTTATGGTGAATAGTACATAAAAAAGTGCAGTGTAGTAAAATATATAGTATAACCTCACCGAAGCTATTATGTGGGATGCTTCCAAGTGTGGCATTGTTGCAGAATGGAATTCAAACTGACGGTTGCAAGAAAAAGAAGAATTTAATGAAAATAAATTTATTATTGATAGAAGAAACACTCATTACAAGATACAGTTAACTGTATATAAGTACCTGTATGTATATGAAAAATAAACATACATTTGATTTTACCACATTCCGGGAAAGATCTAGGCACCTCCATATCCGTGCCTCTTGCTCACTGTGTGGATAGCAACAAATTGTCCAGCTCCTTCCCTTGTCACACTCTAAGACATTGTGTGTATACTGGAACTTAGCAGTGGGTGGAGGTCTGTGCAAGTGGATGAAATCATGCCCCACAGCATCCACAAGCACAACTCTCTTGTGAGCTGCGGAATGGTTGTCATCTAAGCACTGCTTCTCACACAGGCCACTCTGGAGTATTTTATCCCATCTACATTCAGTACATATGGTACCTGCAGCTCTTTTTTCTGCATGACATCGTGGAAATAGTACAAATTTTAAATCCTTATTACATCTGATTCATTTTAAGTGCGATGTTTGTAGGATATAAACCACCCAAAACATACCATTCCAAACGTCAAGTTCTTCTTGGCTATGAGGATGGGCACACAGTTCATCAAAAGGGCAATTTGGGAGATGTGGACAAATAACCAGTTTAAATTTTCTTCTTCTGCGTAAATGATACCTTGGTCGAATAGGAGTTAGCATTTCTGGACAGTTGTATGCACTTGTCATTGAAACCTGCAGGCAGTATAGAAATGAATGTGACTCCTGGCCCCTGTACCCTAGTGGAACTCAAAATAAAATACTCAAAGAAGTGGTACAGTTCATCACGTACAGTGGAACCCTCTAATCCAGACACCTTGGGACCTGAAAGCACTGTCCTGATTATTGAGGTGTCCTCATTTCAGGGGTTGAAGATGCATGTACTGTGGTTTATTAGAGTGGATCATTTGGTTCCAGTGGTATGCGTCCACATTAGAGGGGTGTCCCCTATTCAGGGGGCTGGATTATATATATAGAGGGGTTCCACTGTAATCATTAAGTTCATCAATTTACGTCTATAACAATGTGGCATGCACAAAGGTTGTACATACAAACTGTATATTCCTAATTTTTGGCACCCTTATTTTTTGGCACCTGACTAAACAGGATAAAATTTTTTGGTCAAAAATAGCATTCCCTAATTTCCAGTCTTTGACTCTAATTGTCAGCTATAAAGTTAACTAGTTTGATACTTATTTACCTCACTCTTTGCATGCTCAATGAGATTTGAAATCTATTGAGGTACATATGGGGTGATGGCAAAAGTTTGAACGTTTGAGTTCCTTGCTCAAAAATGGGTAAAATATATAGCAGAATGACATGAATAGCTTCTAGTATGTCATGTTAACCAAATTCACATTTAAAGGTCCACTGTCACGATTTTTTTCATTTCAAAATCATTAGTATGTGCTGAAACATGAAGAATGATACTCATCTTAGGGGGATGCGATCTACGATGGAGGAGGAATAATGGCGCATAGTCGTCAAAAAACCAATTATGCTTGGGTGTTTCCTGCCTTCCGGTTTGAGAAAATGAGAATATCTTGTGACGTCATAAGAGGCAGAAGCAAGTACTGACACGAATGGGGCGAAAAAGGAATCGCTGTGGCCTACGCTACTTTATCTTTCGGTGAATGTGAAACTTCTTCTACGTGACACTACCATTGCAACGCTCACCACAAAGGCAAATTTATGCAGCTCAAAGACTTTCCAGCATGAAGAATGATCAATGTATCGATGTTGATCGCGCGAAGACTTCATTCCTGGCTAGCTGCTGCCACATAATGGCAACTAGGAAACTCAAAAGCGATTCGTAGGGTAGATACTCAGTTTTTGGGTTCCTCTGAAGCATATTTCAGTGCTCAAAGTATAGCGGAATGAGAGGATTAGCTGTACCATAGATATCTATGGCTGTACATGCAGAGATGGAGTAAACTACCACTGTGACACCTCTTGGGTAGGACAACTTAAATTAATGTCCAATTGGAAGCTACACACCTCTGGTCTATGCATTTATTCAAACTTTTCCTGACTAACGGATGCTACAGAAAGCTGTTTACTCATCACTCAGCAGCCAATTTACAGCACTGAGTGTACTGCTTTCCCACACTCCCCATAACCTTGAAAATGCTGAAGTATTTGCACAATGTCAAATGATCAATATATCCTTACAAAACTATTCAATGTTGACTTCTTTTATGTTCGTGCCACATGGGAAGTAGAGCTAATACTACTCTTTTCTTTAGCTTTATCTTCTTCGTTAGAATTACCCATTCTTTCTTCTAATGTAGTACATTCAATTTGGCCATATAACTTTGTGCTGAAGTGCATGTAGCAAATTCTAGCTTGTACAGCTACTATCCGTCAGCCTGTTATGCACCCTACCAGCAACTTCAGGCCATTATCTTCTCAGTTCTTAGTTTTTTGACATTGGAGAAAGTGAAATACTGTCCTCGTTACTCCTACTACACCTTCCAGTAATGCATATGTAAAGAATTGTGTCAGGCTGTGAGTGACTTTATTGCAAAAATCGGCTATTTCCCTATTCCAATGTATGGCATTCGCCTGAGTAGGGTGCCTCTTATGATGTACTATGACGTCATGAATAATATGGTGTTTTTCGAGCGATATCTCAGGAAGTGGGCTGTTTATTCGTTATTGAAGTATTTCGAAGGAATTTAAGTATAATCCATGAGCATTTTAGAGAGTTTTCTTTTGTCTTAAGCCAAGTTGTAAAATCGTGACAGTGGACTTTTAAAAAAGAGAAAAAGAGTGAAGTATCGATATCGGCTTTCCACTGGCGAATTTGCACATGATAATCATGAAAAGAAACTGTTATGACAATATATACACATACACCCACACCCCCACACACCCAATACACACACAGACACACACACATACACACACACCTTTCGATGAGAAGGGTCTTCACAGTAATTGCTGCTTAACACCTGCTTGTTAATGCCATCTAAGCATACCATACACACAAAGCACAAATTTGAGTGATGGGTAGTTGCTTTGCTGCGAACTGCACCTGTACAATAATTATACTTATACATATGCCATACACATTATATATCTATTATATCATGTATGTAATACAAACTTATGCAAGTGAAAATAAAGAGTGCAGATATTCTGCCCAAACACACACTGCCAGTTTGCATGTTATTGCACTAAGGGAAATGAGCTGCTTGTCTTTCTATGATACTTTCGTCAGCCAAAGTCGTACCAATATAAGGAATATTCAGCAAAGTGTTATATGCAAGTCTTGCTAATGGCTTTCAATTCATGAAAAAATGAATTGCATATAATCACTAAATTAAAGCCCCAAAGAAACTAAAGGATTTTGCCGAAAGAAATCTTAGCAAAGGAAGATTTACAAGCTGCTGAGAACCAGTGTTACAAGTGGTTGACAATGTGAAAACAGGCAGTAGAGAGAGAAAGAGAGATGAAAGGTAAGATGGTACAGTGGCAGAATGCTACATTGACATTTTGCAAATCACTTGTGCCAAGTGAAGAATCCAGCATGCGGTGCAACAGTTGCAAAGTCGCTAACCATGATTACAATTCTTTGCATTGCTGTAGTGAAATAGCTTCGGCTTTGTGCAGAGCAATCCTGAAAGGGTGAATTTTGACCCTTTTAACAGTATATGTATGGTTATATGTGAGGTTCGAAGGGGAACCATAACCACTAGTTGTATACTGTCATGTAATCAAATAACAAGAGAACCAGCACAAGACAAGACAGGAGACAGGTGGACATGCAGGGACACACGTGGTCTATTGTTATGTGGATGCATGTAGAGTACAATTAATTAAACACAGCGGTTAATACAAATCCAAAGGCCTAAAGTACTGTCCACCACCATTCTTCCCCCTCCCCCAGGGTGAATGGTGGAGCGAGGTGGTGTGCAGGCAGTGAGGAGCTGTGCGTCAGTGTACGGGTGTCCAGCGATGTGGTGTTGTTGATGTGTGTGCTGTTAGAGCACTACAAAAGCTGAAGTAGAGTCCAGGAAGTCTTATGCAGCAGAGATACAGCCTCCTCACTGGTGGAAAGTGTCTGTACCGTACGTGTAGGAACAACCTCTGTGGCGATGCAGGTATGACAAACTTGTTGCAGAGCTGAAATGAGGTGAGCTGTGCCGAAGTGAAGGAACTGAGGTGAGCTGTGCTGAAATGAGGCGACTGAGGCTGGGTTGAAGACAAGCCGGAATGAAGTGAGACGTGACGTGGCTGGGATGAGCCGCGGTGAGGCAAGTCCGGACTGAGGATTAGACGAAGATGAACTGGAGAAGAGGCACTGCCCAGTGGTACCACTCAAGCTGAAGGAGTAGTAGTAGGAAGACGTCCGTAGGTGGTCATAGCTAGAGCGCACAGTGAGGTCTCGGTCCATCACAATGGTGCTGGTTGGAAGAAAAGAAATCCGTTGTTTAAGTTGCGTGTTCTGTGGTCAAAACGACCAGCGTCTGGGGTCACCAATATGGTTACATGTGAGGTTCGAAGGGGAACTGGAACCATTAGTTGTATAACGTCATGCAATTGAATAACAAGAGAACCAGCACAAGACAAGACAGGAGACAGGTGGACCAGGACACATGAGGTATGTAGGGGGACCGTGTAATAGGAGGTTCCTACTTGTTACTACCAGATGAGTGGAAGAAGTTAGGACATTAATTGGTGGTTGCCTAAAGGTCAAGCACAACTAGTCTAAGAATATTCCAGAAGTACAGCTGATGATCAGCGTGATCACATGCATTGCATAAAATACCCTTTTGACAAAACATTTAATTGACAATGTGCAGCAGGCCTGGATCCGAGCAGGCTGATTTCATTGGTCAGGCCGAAATACCGACAAATGATAATCAATAGTATGCATGTAACATAAGGAGACTGAATAACACATGAACAAGCAATATTTAAAAGATGCTTGGTACCGTATACATTTATCTATTCAGCAGAGGCCACTAAAAGAAGTTGCATTAGTGCCTAGTAGTAGGTTTTACCAACAGAATCTTCATGACCATCAGAATCAATGGCATCCTTTATGGCTGCAAGCTACTTGCATAGAGGATACCATTCATGAGCACAAACTACAAATTTAGGACAAATCAGGTTTAAACGGCATCACTTGCAAGGGCGTAGCCAGGATTTTTTTCTACTGAGGCAAAACCTTGAACCTATAGTCGGTTTATATAGTAACATTTAGTAAAATTTATGTTACTATATACTATATGCGAACTCTAATTTTAAAACAAATATGGTGGAATCGAGTGGTGCTGATTGAAAGTTCAAACTATAGCTAATTGCGCTACTCTAGAGTTTTCTTGCAGCTAATACATCGTATCATCTCAAGGATATTTGTGTGTTCTTGAATTCAGTATGCAAAAAGCTTAGTGCTCTGAGTCACATTCTGTCAGTTCTCACCCTTCTCGAAATATCCTTTAGATTTTTCTTATGGTTAGAATTTCAGCTGAGGCAAATGCCTCGGTTGCCTCATAGCTGGCTACGCCCTTGACTTGAAGCCACACAACAGCCCCTGCCATCACATGGACTTAGGTACACATGATTTCTCTTATTGCACAATAATAACATGGCTGATTCATGGAGCGCCGACCAAAGTTGACCAAAGTTGTTGCTTGAGCTGTCACAGATTGTTGAAGCCTGATCCTTTCTCTTAAAAAGCTATAATATATTTTCAAGGTAATTTTTGAATAATGCATAGTCAGGCCAAAGCCTAACCAGCCTGCATGACTGGTTGCACAGGCCCTGTACAGTGCAGTGTTCTCCCCAGCCCATTTTAGAGTAGCAGCCCACTACGCCTTTATTTTGGAAGGCATAGCGGCCACTACACCTTCATTTTGGAAGGCGTAGCAGCCACTACTCCTTAAATTTGCATTTGGCTGTCCTCTATAAAATAACCTTATCAGTTTTACCACTGATGGTTGCATTCACCAAGAAAGTAGTCAAAACAGGTAATCTTTGGCAACGGTTGAAAGTTTATTGAACGAGTTTATACAAATTGAAATAGATAAGTTACTTTAATTCGAGTGGTGCTGTTCTCAGCATTCCTTTACTGAATAGTGTGAAGAGTGGCCATTTTTAGGCAAAGTTGCAATATGCATAATACATGTGTTCTCATTGCGCGCGAAATAGCAAAGCGAAACGTACTCGATGATAGCACTCCTAGCTCTATAGTACTGCCAAGTACCACAGCTACGGTGTTAATCCTAGATGGAGATCAGATTTTCCCTTGAATGTTCTGCTCCTTATCTTAAGCTACATCAATTTCATATACGTAGATAGACATGTTTTATTAAACAATACTCTTTTGATTCACTTGCATATTAGGTTTACTATTAGATTGTGGCAATAACATTGCACAACCGTTGAATTGTGGGGGTTTGCTATTGGTGTAGTAATTTGTGATTGCTAAGCGCCTTAAAAAAATCCTGGGGAGAACACTGCAGTATACAGTAATATACAGTATGTACAGTTTTATAATAATAAAATTAATAAAAATAATACAAAAATAATACTTACGTGCTGCTCCCTTACTCCCTGAATAGTTGATTACATCTGGTACAAATTCATCAACAAGGTGTAATGGGACTCCAATATTCGGTGACAGTGCATATTCTATAAGCAATAAAGAGTGGTAACAGGGAGTGGCTGTAAATTGCAAAAAAAAGATGCGAGTTTTAGAAAAGAATGGGAGTCTACCTTGTGCTACAGTTTGCAGCTGTAATTCATGAGTTGAGTCTTGAGCTGGGGAGACGATAGAATCTTGGTCATCATGCTGAGTGCCAGAAATAGCTGACAAAACTCCTTGAGACTGGACTTCTCTATGTGGATGCTTCTTATCAAATTGTTTGCTCCCTGGATGTGAGTGTACAGAAATATTGTAGTATACATACAGTTCCTAGTGAAAAAATACATATTAATTATATGGAGTACGTTAGTGCTCAATATATAGGAATAACACCGAAAAGACAAGGCTGCCATATATTAATGCAAATTTATATTCACCCGAAAACTACTGTAACAATTAATACAGTACAGTTAGAAGTATTTCAAAGTGGCATTAGTACATTTTGACCATAGATAATTATCCATGTTTTGTAGCTGCAAGACAAAGTAGTTAAAACCCTTCGTAGGCCAATCTCTTTTAAAAAATTAAAAGAACTTCAAATCGTAGACAGCGATGTATGGCTCCACAATACCATGATTGGAATTTAAAATGCATGATTCTTCTTACTATTCTTATTCATCTCATTGTTTTTTGTATTTTTTTAACTAAGCTACATATAGGTCCCCAGGAAGGGTTCAGAGGTCTCATCTTTCACCAGTGAGCTCTGATTGCTGGTTAGCATGAAGTGCCGTTTGTAGGTTTTCAAGCATCATTTTCTAAAGTGAGAAAATTTTTAATAGGCAATCCCATACATTCGCCGTTTCAGCCATTTTTAAGTGAAATGGCCATGTTTGACTAGGCTTATGCATACATTGGATAATTGTCCACTTTAGTGTTCTTTCGATCGAGCCTTTGCTTCTAGTTGGATACATGGGTTTTAGTCAACTAGCTACATAGTGTTAGTTTCTTTATCTTACAAGATTGATTGCGTTCCTCATAACTGCAGTAAAAAACCTTCTGTAACAGCCTCTATTTGAGTAAATTTGTTTTAAAGGGACAACCTCGATCACGAACAAGGGTATATTTAACCATTAAAGACGGTAAAAGCATGTAGGATTGACACAAGACTGTGGAAGAAGGCTTTAAAAGCATCCTCCATGCCAAAACACTCGATTGGAACAAGTTGTGAAAATGGGCACAGGACCAGGTGGGCAAAGTACAACGTGGGCATAGGACTAGTTGAGCATAGGGCTACATGCATGAGGCTAGTTGGATATAGGGGTGGACAGAGTTTAGTTGCATGTGGATTGAGTGTACTGTGCAAATTTCCACATCTCATAGCATATACATACACTGTGCAGGATGTAGGAATTTGCAATGTTTGCATAACATGCACTCGCCCTCGGGCACTACACACCCTTAGGATTTGGTATTTCATATACCATACAGCCCTCGCGCCTATGTCCTATAGCTACCACACTAACACAATTATGCTAAAATATTACATTTTCATGTAATTTATCACTCAGTCTGACAAATTTCATACTGTATTTCCTCTAAACATTCATATCCATCGAAAGTTTTGTCACCATTTTTAAAGTGCCAAAATCCATCTATAGACGACAAAATTGGTATCGATTTGTGTCAGAGTCATTCGTTATACCAGCTATGAAAGCATGTTAGTATACAGACCAATGTCTTAGGAGTGCCAGAAACATAGTTTCCATCATTGTTGTTGGATAACGACACATGCAGCCATTCACCAGCACACTGCCATTCAGTGTTGTTGTGACCCCAAACGTCATCTGCAGAAACTCTGAGGAGCTCTTTAGCTATCTTATCTTTTTCACATAATACGATGTCCACGCATCTAGCAGCTATACTTTCAGTGCTCAATGAGCAACCATTTTGTTACTCTAATTTTTCATCACCCACCTCTAATGTCTCGACGCACACAGATAGGTAGTGCATATTGCTTCTTAGTCACCAATCTGGTGAAATTGGGTGATTACATTACATGATGAATTTTTAGAGGAAATATGATAATACACTTACATGGGGAATGAGGGCCAAGCCTAATGTAGCTGCCTTGAGTGGCTTCTTGGATGCTTTGAGGGCCTGGTAGTTCAGGTTCTGAACCAGGGCCTCTAATTCTCTTTACTGTTCTTTCTGAGTCATCTTCTTCCATCCCAAGTAATACAGGAAGTGCTTTGTGATCCACTCCCAGTGGCTGAGGACTCTGGCTCTCAATTCTTGTGGCAGTGTAATATGGTGACGGAGTCTCGGATTGAACTGAAGGTATTCTGATTCCAGTATCTACAGAATTATTAATTATCAAAGATAAAAACTTGTCGCTCACAGAATACATACCTGAGTGTATATTATACAGATATGTATGATCTGTGGAAGATTTTAACTTTCCAAACAGCAGTATACATTGCACACAAGGACTGCATGCATGCATATTAATAATGCACGTACGTATGCATTAGAATTTTCATTTCAATATTAAATTTGACATGCAAAAATGCACCCTATTATATTATTTAATGTCATGCACACACAGCTACACATTCAAGGTACCACATCATGGCATGCTGAGCCTATATGCAATTATAAACGGAAGCAAATGGAAAAAAGGCAATCAATTCTATTGATGAAGGTATGATTGCTTGTGGAATACGTCCAGATTAGGCCACACAAAGTATACAGTATAAATTAATAATATGTTTCTGATGGGCCATCTTTGAATATTGACCAGGTCACAAGGGGTTTCATTTTTATCTTTTTTTTCGATCTAGTCAAAGGCATTCATGTATATATTAAGTAATTCTTTCTAACTGTGAACAGATCCTATAGAAATGCTAAGTTTAACAAGAATGTCTGTATGAAACGAGACAGCCACAAGTCCCATAACAACACAGTGGCTGCGCATGCATTCAATATTGAATGCACATGTTCACTTGACAGTTTTGCAATATTTGGTCATGTACGGTTTTAACCCAGCATGCACACTGATTTCCTTTTTCTCGTTTTACCCCCACATTCTTGACCATGCAGGAGGGGACCAGAAACATAAAGTTAAGTTTGCATGGCCTCATATAGTTATTAATAGTGCTGCTAGTGATAAAAAGCTATTATAATAATTTTCAGTATCAATAACAATTACTCATGCAAAAATATTGTGATGCGGGTTGCTATTCAGGTGTATATATACAAAATATTAAATCCACGTGTAGTGACAGCTGTTTTCACCAATCTCAGCATCCAAGAGGAATGGCGAAATAATAACATGAATGGCAAAAGATAGCAGATACTTCACTATGCGTAATGCGTTAAATGCATGTAAAAAGCATTTCACCATTTAGCAGGTGGCCCCAAGTATTTTATCTTTGACACATATAAAGGGTCGGGGAAACCTTCTTATAGCTACTTTAACATTAGAGAGGTTTAGCACTACATAATATGTTATGTAATAAGCTTACTGCATTTCGCGCGGAACATTAGAATGTACTTAGTAATGGTTTCAATGTATCAAAGTATGTTAGCATGTTCTTGCCCTACGTTATAAGCCTCATAGTGCTGCTCTTTCTTTTGCTCCTCTAACTGCTGCTCTTTAGCTGGCATTTCGTTTCTGATAGTAAAAGAATGTATTCATGGCCCAAATCTCCCACAGAATCGCCAAAAACTCACAAATAATCTTCGTCCTCCTTCTGCATTGCTATAACGTTACATATAAAGTATTCAATGTTGCTAAAACAAAAAACGTACTAAATTTCGAGCGTACGTATCAGCTTACTACATAGTGTTTAAACGCTAATGCTAAACCTCTCAATTGGTATGGGACATTCAAAACATATAATCTTTGAGGAGTTGACATGTTTGCCTATATACTATAGCAAAGCTATTCTATTCTAAAACTCATACAAGTTGAGAACAAAATTGTAACAGCACTGAAGATGCAATGGAATCCGATATATTATTTACCACTGCATGTATAGTACGTATACTGCAGGTTTTGTACTCGCTTACATACCAGCAATTATTTCTTCATGCATTCTGATTTGAGGGGGTTCCTGCTTGTCTTGTGGAAGTGAACTATGGTAGTCACCTCTCTTCTTGGGTTTGTCATCCTTCATAGCAAGTAAAGATGTTGAATCAATTTTGAGGGGTGTTTCTGATAGCCCTGGAAATTCACTTTTCAGAGGAGGGGGTCCATCAGCGTCATGCAAAGGTCTGCTTACAGGATCTGCAGGTCAATTAAGTGAGGCCTGGGTACATGATCACGATAAATTTAAAAATAATTCACTTTTATATAGTCGAATACTGTATGGCAGGAAAGTTTCACAGGACAAAGCTGTTACAGATTATTCCTGCATATCACAAATTTTGTGAATCTGCGGATCTTATCAGTTACATGCAAAGTCAGATATCAGTTTCTTTCAAGTTGGCTACTGATGAACCAGTTTTTGATGTTCATGCTGTCTAAGATCGGAGGGTTATGTTTAAAGGGAAAAATTTGGGAAGCTCCCATATATTGGTGAGACACTGTTGAATTTTCCGAGAAAACGTTTTTGTTTCTTGAATGGCAACCAATTCGCAAAATTCGTGCAACGCAGGTAAGTTATGTCTGAATCTAGCCAAAACACAGGCGCTTTGCGTTTTTCACGGTATGAATCTCATTATCACTGAATTACGTGGGTTGGTCATGTGTCAGTAATGTGAATCAGCTTGGGAAGCTCCGTGACAAGAAAGTAAAAGCTCCATGGAGACCCTACCCAACTTTGCACAGCACACTTCGTTGTTGAAGTTCTAAATGTTCGTATTTGGATGTACGCTTTCTTTGGCAGGATTGGATAAAATGTATGACGACTTCAGTACAAACTAGATCTTGGAAGGGCAGAATCAGAAGTTCACAATCTTTTTTAACTCCTTCATTTAAAACCACGGGGCTACGTAAGAACCTACACTAAAGATTTAGTAGAGTAGTGCAAGATTGATTTTGGCCTTGAGAGAAGCCTTCTTCACTGGTCAAAATCTTTGTGAAAGGAGCAGATCTAGATGGCTGTCCATGACTACAGAAATTTAAGGAATGTTTCTTAGAGAGGTAAAGCTAACTTTTCTCATCACGCATACTTTTGATTACTTGTTCCTTTCAAGTTATGCCTCATAATTTCTTGTCATGTTCTGGCTGGAAAATTACAAAATGCTGCACATAACAGCCAAGGAATAGAATTTCAGAAGTATACATACACGGTGGAAAGTTAGATATTGATCCAAAGTTTATGTTAAACCTACTTTTACAGGTTTAAAAGCCACCAACTTGGATCTCCGCATTTTCTGCAAATTAGTTTCACCACAAGCACAATGAACTTGTGTGCTGTTTGTCTATAGCATCAGATTCTATGATAGCATTGCATGTGATGGCACGTGACTTTACTGAGTGAAGATGACTTTCCCCTCAAGAAAATTTCATCGAAAATTGCGGTGGTAGAAATGTCCGATTTCCAGCTTGAAATTTTGAAGTATTTTTCTTAAAGGTCCAAACCCCTAGAATCAAATTCAGGGTGTTTCTACATTGTTCCGTTTGCTTTATGTCCAACGTATTGTAACTGGCCACCCTAGAATTCTGCACAAATCCTTGGACACAACAGCCATGCAGTGGAGCCTGAAGACCCTGAATCCAATTTAGTAAGTTCGGTATCTGCGTCTTCGTTTGAGCCCAGTTTTGTGTCCAAAAGCCTAAGTTTCTACCACCGCGTTTTTGCATTTTTATACGGTCAGAAAGAACTCATCATACAAAGTTTTGTGACCCTCCACAATAATCTAAAAGACTTAGATACAAAGTACATATTATGCTTAAGATAAAATACAAAGTGTTTTCTGGGCATTACTATTCGTACACATGCCAAAATGACTGACAAATTTCACTCCTTCGATATATAATGGCGGCCATTTTTGTTCATGTCCAAAATCGGGCATAACATACCTGCAAACTTCTTGTCTGCAAAACGTACCCACCACACAGTATATCCTATACGCCTCCCCACACAGCTATATGATGCATACCTGTTCTATGAGATACCAGCTGTAGTACAGACTCTGACTGTTTGATCAGTGGAAAGTGTGCCCCAGCAAACAGCTTCTGTAAAACAGAATATTATAGTGATAAGTATCGGAATGCAGTCACTTCCATGAAATAACGTGCTTAATAGATTATTAAATTAAATGCACATCACATGCACTTCTGCATATAATACATATAAGAATGATTTGTTGCATTACTTGTGCTTTCATATTGACATTTGTCTCCACAAGGGCTTGGAATTGACGTGAGAAATTCTATTATCAATAGATATAGAATAATTATATTAATATTGAATGCAATTATAAAGTGACTGTAACAGTTACACACATATATGATTACATGTGAAGTCAACTAAATGTAACAAAGCCAACTCTGCACGTCACAGTAAATGTATCAACTAACCTCGGTGTACCCAATTAAATCTTGCCTTTGGTGTAATGCCTTTTCAATGAAATAAGGTAGGTGGTTCCCCCTCAGGTACAATTGAAACACCCCTTCAATTTCTATCTTTATAATGTAGTGCTCCTTGAGCCTCCAGAACATCGTCTTTGCCATTTCCAATATATGGAAAGCCTTCTTGTAAGATATGTCCAGGGCCCAAAGGATACGTGTGCTTTCAGTTGACGATGCCTTCAGAAATTGGAAAGCCTCAAGTGGTATACGAAATATCCGCGAAAGGAAGTTCTGCTCTTTGAGTAGGTCAGCTACAGAAAATTTTTCCAAGTCTTTTTCATATGTTACTCCTTGTACCACACTTGGCCTACTATTCCAGTTAAGTGACTGTAACTCCTGCTGTGGTATGTACATTAGGAGTACAGAGGTGGCAAATGTTAGCAAATAACTATGATATGAATCTAACTGCTGTAACGCCTTATCCCTGGATTTGCTGTTAGGTACAGCATTTGCCAAGTGTACTAGTACACTGGTATTAAGCCAACAATCTTCAATTTGGAGCTTATCAAATATTTCCTTTACAGTCTTTGCTCCATTAATGTCTTCAATCTCAAGGCGATTATATGGCCATTCCTCACTTTTCTGATGGTCTCGTAAAGTAGATCTTAGGTCATCAATATATTTATTTAAGGCAGATGCCACATGTGAGACAGTTCTATGAAAGCGATGTTTTAGTAAACGATCAGGGGAATCACTTTGCAATAAACGTTTACTATATTGCCGAGGTTTGTCTGAACCCTTGTCTAGATCTAGTGCCATTATTCTACGAGATTTGAAACTTTCAGATAGACTGCTCTCTTCTGATATCACGACATCCAAATCACTCATGCTAGATTTTACAGAGGAAGGCTGACTTTCCAAGTTTCCTTTGATAGTCACAGTACTTTCAGACATCTGTGCAAAGGTAGGTGGTTGGTATTTATGCTAATATGATAATACAAACACACACAATGTTTACAACCATTCAATGAAATTTAATCACACTGAATGAGGTTAATTTCATCATTAATAATAGCACACTTGTGAGTGCTCAAGTCTGTACAAGTTACTATGTGAAAATTAGGGATTAACAGATTCCTGCACATGTGTAGACTAATTGACATTCACCCAATAAAGTGTGCAAGCATGCATGAGGTCGTATAATAGAGTAGTTCCCCCCCCCCCTCTATTTCTCTCATGCATCTCATGGTTTTCTACCACCCATGTTCATCCATATGCAGGGGTGGATCCAGGAATCTATAAAGGGGAGTGCTGGCCTGAAATAAGTGGATTTGTAGGGGGGTTCAGGGGCATCCTCCCCCGAGAAATTTTTGAAATTTAGGCCTAATTTTATTATATTCTGGGCGATTTATGGTGCAAAATAGTGGCAAAATTTATTGCAGTAACTAGTACTATGCCTGTTGTACATACAGTGTTCTATCTACAATGAAAATTTTTGGGGGGAAACTGAGCTTCAGCATTACCGTGAGCATGTTTTTGATGTATGTACTGTATCGGTATAGCATGCAGGGTTTCTTTGAGGATATTGATCGTAGGGCCAACAGCAAACATAAACTATAGCAGTGGAAGGGGGTGGGGGACAGATGTGTATGCATGTGGTATCCTATCGATGTGTATAAAACATGCAGTGCAGTGATGTATGTAGTATGGTAGTGCATGCATAATGTATAACTATGGGGGTATGCTCCCCCAGGGAAAATTTGAGTTTTTAGGTTATGTGAGGTGGTATTTTAGGTCATTTTAGACTATACAAAGTTGATTCTGACCCTCATGCAGGGCCTTCTCCATAGAAATTTGCACTACAGTTGGAAATTTGGAGGTGGAAGCTGGACAGTTTGAGGTAGAAGTGACAAAAACCGGCAATGACCTCGAGTGGCTACATGTCACTAAATGAGTCTATAATAGTGTGAAAATAGCATAAACTGCTTGACATGTATGTTTGCCAGTTGGCTGGCTAAAATACTACATAATATAAGCAGGCCTCCTAGCCTTCACGTTTGTAAAGAGTGTCTATGCTCAGACTACTGTATAGGTCATAGACTTGTGGTTAGCTGAGTCAACAGAACTTTGAACCTTAAACTTGGGCATTATTTAGAGTAAACTGGAGCTGTGAAGGTGCGCGAGATTAGACTTGTTTTCTAGGTCTTCAAAGCGGTTTTGGCAACTTTTCTAGCCCTTGTCAAGGCTGATCTATGTTAGCTTTGGTGCTGCTGGTACCAGAAACAATGGACAGAGAATAAGGAATAGAGATTTCAAACTATAACAAAGATTCAGAATGATTGATCTTGTCCTCAATTTTTTGCCCCTTTGAAGAGAGGGGGGTGCTTCAGCACCCAAAGCACCCCCCCTCAATCCGCCCCTGATATGGACAAACAGATGGCAACTATGCATGCAGGATCCCTCATCCACACAATCAAAGTACATTTCCACATAGATCCTATAAGTAGCACATCACCATGCATGCATGCATGCAGTCCCCCGAATAAGTACAGACCCAGTGGGAGGTACATGCTAGCAAGGTTGGTGACACACCCAGTACACCCCTCGCACAGTGGCACTCACACAGTGCACACAGGCAGTCATATGCACAGCATGCAGCCCTCATACATGGTGGCACACACCCATGTAGCAGAACACAGGTAACACATACGCAGCAGTACACAGGTAGCACCCCGAGCACCTTGGTACACATGCAACAGTAAAGACTCTAAGGCAGTACCCCTATAGCTTGGAAGGAGGCACACACACAGCAGCACAAAGTCAGCAGTATTTGTACACCACCACATCTGCAATGGTATATATATTGGGCTTTATACTGGCCTCTTATTTGCCCCTGCTCCCACCTTCTCCCTACTCCTGTCTCTCTTTTAAATTAGCACCCATGTCTAGAACTGGCCCCTATAAAAGACTTCATCAAAGCAAATCACAAGACTTAGTATGTACATACACACTCCGACACACAAACCCAAACAAACCTCCCATGCAAGGCAAAATACACCCATGACAGCAATATGAGTAAGGTTTTTCTTTATATACTAGTGCAATGAAACACTTTATAATTAACATAGCAATTAAAGTAATATTGTGGTTTAAAGAAAATAGTTTGAAATTCTAAGACCCATTGTATATAAAGCCAATATATTGCATTGCAGATAATGGAACAATTTGGATATAGGAATATTTTTTGCCGGTCCAAGGGTATGCTATTAAGAGTGTTCTACTGTAACATATAGAGCAAGTTGGCACACTCAGCTAGTGGCTCTTTCCTTCAACCCCTGCACGGCCCAACATGACCATTCCTCAACCCATGCAGGATATCACCTCCTGCACCTACAACACAGCCAGCTCCATCATTTGCACAAATCTCCAACGCTATTCCAAAATTTTGACCTGGCAGAGCTCCTCCACCCCACCTCCCCAGTCTGTCACACAACACCTGGTACTGTGACACTATTAAAGCTGGCAGATTCAAAGAACCGGGAGACCTCCTACTTGAGGCCTTGCAGGAAGTGTAGTTTGACTGCCAGACAAAAGGCAAGATAGGAGGAGACTGAGTGACGCCACTACTTTCATACCCCTTGGAATGGATGGTGGCACTCAATACATATTGATGATGGCGGTATACACTTTAGTACAAAGCATGCATTTGACCTGGTAGTTAATGCATCCATAGTGTCCTAGTGTACTAGCTCCGGCCTTAGCTTGTGATGACAGAGGCCTGGGCAGTATGGCTGCAATTTCTGCCAGGCAGCTGTGGATGGTCAATCCCAGGTACTAGGGAGCCATTGGGAGCAAGATATCTGGCTATAACATTCACCCTAGATCGACCCAGACCCTCCGTCTACCACCAACTCACCCCTGCCTACAGGCACCCATCCCCCCAGCAAAACCATGAGGAGATCTATAATTATAGTAATAGTAATAGTAATAATTTCATATTTTGACTCGGTTAGCCACTAGCCATAGGCTACTGTTAAGGCCCCCAGTATCACAATAACAAGCATATATATAAGGGTGTATAAAAACCATTTAAAAATGGTGCAAGGATGTAGGATTGACACAGGATCGTGCAAAAAGCCATTATCAAAAAAGGATTCTCCAAAAACACTTGGAACAAGGTTAAGTTGCAAAACCAGTACAGGGCTAGGTGAGCAAAGGGCAAGACAGGCATAGGGCTAGACGAGCATAGGGCTACACATACATGAGGCTAGACGGGCATAGGGCTACACATGCATGAGGCTAGATGGGCATAGGGCTAGACAGAGTTTAATTGGACTGAATGTACACTGTGCAAATTCCTACATCCCGCAGCACATATGTACTGTATAATGTGCTGCACATGCGGGATGTAGGAATTTGCACAGTGTACATTCAGTCCAATTAAACTCTGTCTAGCCCTATGCCCATCTAGCCTCATGCATGTGTAGCCCTATGCCCGTCTAGCCTCATGTATGTGTAGCCCTATGCTCGTCTAGCCCTATGCCCAGGCCTGTAGCCAGGTTGAATTATGGAGGGGTTCTTTTGGACCAAAGTGGAACTCTTTGCTACGTAAATGGCCATTGTGGTTGATTACGTTTTGCTGGACAGACAATCTGAGATTTAAGTATTTGGATACTAGCTTTATCTCAGGGATTGATGGAGTATATAGATGAATCTAAAAAGTAATAGTTGTAGTAAGTTCTCATGATATAAGGCTAGAATGTCTCTTTTATTTTCAGTGTTGTTAGCCAGATGGAACTGGCTTCTAAGTGGGGGGGTGCTTCCGCACCCCCCGAACCCCCCCTGGCTACGGGCCTGTATGCCTGTCTTGCCCTTTGCCCACCTAGCCCTGTACTGGTTTTGCAACTTAACCTTGTTCCAAGTGTTTTTGGAGAATCCTTTTTTGATAATGGCTTTTTGCACGATCCTGTGTCAATCCTACATCCTTGCACCATTTTTAAATGGTTTTTATACACCCTTGTTCGTGCGGTTTTTCCTTTTATAGCGAAACGGTTGCTTGAATAGGTTTTCACTGCAGTTGAGAAGGAACACGATCAAATCTTGTAAGATAACGAAACTAGAAATCTATGCAGTTACCTGACTAATATCAATGTACCCATCTAGAAACAAATGATCGAACGAAAAGAGCGCTGAAGTCGACGATCATCGAAGTGCAGACCTTGTGCACGTACGCGTATGTCTAGTCTCGCGTAGCCATTTCGCCGATCCGAAAATGGCTGATCCGGCGAATGTATGGGATTTGCCTATTAAATTTTTTCTCGCTTTAGAAGTGTAGGTATTGCTTCAAAACCTACAAAAGGCACTTCGCGCTAACAATCGGAGCTCACTGGCGAAAGATGAGACCTCTGGACCCTTCGTAGCGACCTGTAGCCCAGTTCGAAAAAACGACGAGAAGAATAAGAAGAAGAAGAATCTTAAAATGGTACTGGTGTTGCGTAGCCATACATTTTCGTCTAAAATTGCAAAGTTCTTTAAAGAAATTGGCCTACGAAGGGTTTTAACTACTTCATCTTATAGCTAGTGTGTCAAAAGGTACCAATATCACTTTTAAATGTTAGTAACTGTACTGCATCGCTAGTTTTCAGACGAAAACAAAATTTGCGCTAATGTATGGCGGCCATGTTTTTTCCGTGTCAATCCTACATATAGAGTACTACCGTACTCCATAATACACTACATCAACACACAATTGAATTAAATCAAATCGAAATCAGTTCTGGTGGCTGCAGTAGGTGATCTTTTCCTCTATTCTCTCAGTTGGTGGCAGGGGGGTGCAGAGAAAAACCCACAAATTGCATGGTACACCATCCAGGGTTCATACCCCATCTCCACAGCTTAACTTCATGTGAGCTCACCTACTGAGCCACTGGCAACCCCCAATTATACTCCTATGGAATGCAACACGGTGCAGCTACACAGCATGCTGCTTCCACCATGCCTGCACCACATTTGTGGGTTATAACCATCGATCCTACACAGGACTGTCCCCAAAAGCCCAGCGAGCCCTGACACTAACGAAGCCCAGCCCATCCAGCTTCCAGCAGGCCCTAAGGTAGACAGTACCCCATGTAGGCACAGTAAACATCCTAGCTTATAATCCTATATGATTGTCGTACCTTTGTGTTTACATATTAGTCCTTTGTCTTTCTTTCTCATTATTAATCTTTTCATAACTTTGTAAGTGGATAGTGGCAATCCCACCAGATCCACCCCCCCCCCCCCCCCTAGCCCTTCCCAGCATCCACCTCAAACATCATGGCTACTCTCCTGGGTACTGAAACACTTCTCCAGGCTACAGCAACCACCCATCCCAACTCTTAGGAGACAAGGAGTTTCTCCAAAGGTGACATCCCATCCAGTCACCATCGGGGTTCCCAATGCATCTTGCAGTGTGCATGGTGCACAACCCTGGGTCCTGTGGTAATAACATACTACGTATATATGTAGCTATGCCTGCTGCAGATCAAAGGTCACTTGAGGTAGGCTTGCCCCCTTTACCTATACCCTTGCTATGTAATCATGCATTGCAGCATCAAGCTGTAAACAGGCATATGTACCCCACTGGGTCTACACACATGGTCTCAGGGGGGAGTGCAAGCCCCTTTATTAGGGATGCAAGGACCCACTGGCCAGTCTTAGGCAGAAGATTGCGTATTACATGTAGCAATGGAATTTAACTTCCGATAGTGGATTCTCTGTACACAGTATAACAAACCTCTCTACAAAGGACACAACTCCCAGTGCATAGTGAGGCAAACAACCTGAAATTCAAGTTGCTTGTCTTAATATGCACTGTGAAAGATTGTATACTATTCAATACTAGTGAAAATGCAAGGCATTCTGGGGTGAGCCTGCATGAGCAAGCATTATTTTATTTACATGGGTAAACTATATCATAGATCTATAATTATATTGCCCATGGTTTGTCAGTAGATATGTTCGTTTCTTTTTGAAGACATCGATAGCCTTAAGGGTAGGTTTAGCTGTTTACTCTGGTGAAATAGTCTATGGAGTGGGGCTTGCCCCTGAACAGCAGTGCCTGTGCTATGCAGACGATTCTGTCCATAGATGATTCGAAGAAGCATACAAGATATATATTTAATGTTATCCAAAGTCGTCATGTATTTACTAGTAAACTGTGATATAAATTTGTATATTCAGCCACTTGTAACATGCACTTTGTTGAGTACATGCAAATTTAGATGCCAACATGTTATCATAGATACGTTATTTACCAAATGTGCAACGATTGACACCAATTGCCACATCTACCCCATCCATACCTAGTGTGTGTGTATGCGTGTGTGTGTGTGTGTGTGTGTGTGTGTGTGTGTGTGTGTGTGTGTGTGTGTGTGTGTGTGTGTGTGTGTGCATGCATGTGTGTGTGTGTGTGTGTGTGTGTGTGTGTGTGTGTGTGTGTGTGTGTGTGTGTGTGCCCTGTGTGTGTGTGTGTGTGTGTGTGTGTGTGTGTGTGTGTGTGTGTGTGTGTGTGTGTGTGTGTGTGGTGTTTGTGTGTGTGTGCGTGTGCCGTACATTTGTATAGTACATGAAATGTTACATGTACTTACTACATATGTGTCATGTAGCATTTCACTTGAATATACTACCTCCCTCCTCCCTCCTCTTGATACACTGATTACAGGTACTCCTCTACTACGTGTGTGTGTGTGTGTGTGTGTGTGTGTGTGTGTGTGTGTGTGTGTGTGTGTGTGTGTGTGTGTGTGTGTGTGTGTGTGTGTGTGTGCGTGCGTGCGCGCACTTCTACATATTGTCACATTGACATCATTGTGTAGGACATGATATACATGATTTGCATTCAGTACTATACATAAATTATTATCATACTATTTTTATTTTTACTTTATAGGGGCCCTTTGGTTTTAACTGGATGTTTGAGATGTACTTTTTTCTGTATGTTTCAACTTCCCACATGTTTGCTTTCATAAACTGTTTTTATTCAGTTTGTATAAAATTCCTGATTCATTGATACATGGCAGCAGTCCTGTTTGATTTCAATGAACTGGAAGTGAATGTGCATATCTGTACTCGTTTAGCAGTGTTATAGGACATTGATCACAGGGTTATATACAGTTACCAGGAATCATGAAGAGAGCGTATGCAAGTTTGCTAAAATTAATTGTGCTTTCACAATTTCATCATACAATAATTGTTATTCTTCTTAAACTAAGAATAATATATTATACTTCAATCATTGTGAATGACATTGTATAGAGTCTATAATTATTATTGCTATTATAGTTATTATTATTATTATTATTATTATTATGAGAAGAAAGAATAGGAAAAAGTGATGAGTAAATAAAATATTGTGATGAGAAAATGTTATTATTATTATTATATAATGATTAAAATATGCATTATTATTATTATTATTATTATACTTTTATTATACTTTACAGTCACAAAACTGTGACTCATGGTCTAACACCATGGGTCGGTGTAGCCATAACAGAGGGGTTGGCGGGTGGAGAAAAAGATGGCATACGAGTATGAATGTAATGATAAGGTGTGACAAACGTGGAAACTGCCCGCATGAAATGAAAATGCATGTTCAACTTGTGTGCTCATTGCTAATACAGAAAGAAATTATGCAAGTTATTAAATTAAAGTGGGGTCTGATTATAATTAGTGTGAGAGCTAGGAATTACGAACTAAACTTAAAGTTTAAAGAATGCACAAATCAAGACAAGTGACAGTTACAACAGGGACAGACAATTTTTGAAAGTGAAATGAACATGGAGAAGTTGAACTGAAATTGGTTATAAGTTTCACGACAGGACTTCAGTGCATGGTGGCTGCCCATGCTGGGCTTTGAGTGGTTGTGTGTACATTATGTGTGGAGCGGTGCAAGGGGCAGGAATTTAGACAGGAATGCAATAAAGCTTAGAACCAATTGAAATATATGTGCTCGTACGTGCATGCCTTTGTTATTCATGTTTTTGTTATGATGGATGCTGCATTAACTCTCCTCAGGACCTGACTGTTGTTTTCTCAGCTCACAACTGTACAGCCATTGATAGTAAATTAGTATTTATGGTACAACACATTCATGCAAGACAGGAAACGGGGGGAAGTGGATCCGTTGACGCCTTGTTCCTGCCTTTGCTGTTTACCTCGTTGTTGGCAGCCAAGAGTGGGTAATCAATGCACATTTGTGTTACTGAAGGATGAACACAGCCGAAGTCAGATATTCGATCCCAAACTAGCAGGTAAAAGAGAGCAAAGGGCCCACTGGGCAGGCGAAACGGCGAATAAAGAGCAGAAAGCACTCGGACTTGTTGCCGAAGGTGGTGCTAAGCAGCTGGAATAAATCGGTGAAAACTTTGTCAGCTGAACATACGCCACCCATCAAAATTTTGTCAGCTGAACGTACGACATAAATATAGTATACATACATACAAACATACATTTCCAGGCAGCCATCCAGTTCCCTCCTGCCTAAGGGCCTGACACATTGAAATCCACTTACTGGTAAGTGTTTCTTCATCTCTCGGCCAAGCTCATTCATCTTCCCAAATCCCTTTCTCTCAACCATCACATCACAAAGAGTGTGGAGCATCCGCAATGAACCATTGTCCCTCAAGTGGCGATACAGTATCTCAGCAGCCTTTTGCTTCCCAGATGACTTGATTTCGCTCAGCAGTTCCTCAGGTATCACCTTCTTTATCTCAAGCTTAGAAGCAATCTCTTCAGCACTGATATCTTCAAGAAATCTGTCCACATGCCTCTCAAGGAATACCTTGCAGTTGAATTGTGACCCTATGTGTATACATACAAGGGCAACAGTAAAGATTATAAGACAAACTTTGTTCACAGAGGGTGCATGACATGCATGGACTGATGTGTAAATGGAGGAAATGTGTGAACAACTGATTCAGAATCCAATGCATGTAACAATCAAAGAAAGTGAACATGTTTCTCATAAACGGTGCATACACAAATGATATGCATGCAGTGAATACTTCTTCAAGCTAACAAACATAAATTTAGGAATAATGGTGGATCTGAATGCAGCATCAATGGGCAGGTATAGCTGTATATATGCTACATGACATGTGTTACAATAGGCAATACAGGGAGAACTTACCAGAATTCAGACTAGTACCCATTGGCTCCATGGATGCCATAATAGTTGCACATCAGAGGAATTTATTGAAAAAAAAACCTATTATTAAGGAGAAAAAACAATATAGTATTATTTACCGAGGATACTGAACTGGTAGAATTTACGCAATCTAATCGCAGCCCTAACCCTAACTGTTACGCAACTTCAAAAATGCTATGCAACATTCCAGCATTGTGTCTGTGTATTGATGACGAAATAATGCCGGACGAATAGCCACTCTGTATTATTATTACACCACTAACATGCCACATATTCTTGCATACTTGAGCATGTGTAAAGGCTAAACGCAGGTTAGGCTAGGTTAATGGACAGATTGAAGCCAGGTATATTGAGAGTCTATGGCCAGACATATGGGGTCACTTCCTCCCATTGTGTGTGCCCGTATCTATCCTTCATTATTACGCATAACTCGACTACTGAGCCCAGGCTACCAAAATATGGCCACGTGCGCAATCAGCCATGTGTCCAGAGACGCCAGCCACATGCTGTCGTCTTTTAATAAAGAGGCCTCTCTTTGTACCTCCCGATCTAACCCCTTAAAAGGAGCCCCATGATTAAATTTTTACACAGGCCATCTAAATGTAAAATAACCAGCTGAGCCAAGGTAGATCACTCACAATGAATGAAAATCAAACAAATCAATTATATGAACTACACAATCTTAATATAACATTAAGTGTAGCTAAAATGTGAAGTTTCTTGTAAGATTTTCACCAATGTACCTTGCTTTCCAGCAGTGGACTTCAGGCTACGAGGAACGGCCATGATTATGGAGACGTCATTTCACACCTCAATGACGTCATTGTTTAACCACTGCCGATACATGCAGCTAGACTACGTCATAAAAATGGAAGAAGACGCTCTTATTGATAGCACGTAATAAATACAGTAAAATGCAGATTGTTCATGATAGGTAAACAGTTATGATATCAATAATGTTTTGGACAGTTAGATCTTGTGGCATTATGCATTTGTGGCCATTGATAGTCTGGCTCGCTAGACCGTCCCAATATTCGCGGCGTTTATTGGGACGGTCTAGTGAGCCAGACCATAGATTCTAGGCTATAACGCTCGCGAACGCGTGTAGCGTCATAGGTACCTAGGGCGTCGTACCGTGGTAAGCGACCTAGCCTATCATAGACTAATAATAATAATAATAGTAAAGCAATGTAAACAACAAATATAATAATATACACAGTTCATATGTCCTCTAATGTCTATGGCCAGACTAGGCCATTGATACATAGTCTCACGTAGCCAGACCCTACTCGCCCACACATCTCGCCATGTGTGGGCGAGTAGGGTCTGGCTACGCGAGACTAATTTATACATGCTGAGGAATAGTTGCTAAAGAGATGAAACAGCCAGCAAGTATTAACCTCAATTTGAAACCGTAGCTCAAATTTGACCATGAAATCCCCTAGTCTGGCGTTGCCGACCCGATTCTCACTCAGCCTTTTCAGGGATTGACATCCGGCAACGCCAGACTAAGAATCCCCTATGTGAGATTCCTGCATATGGGCCTGCCATGGTATAGCCCCCCCACACCATACTAGCAGCTCATTCTCACTGGTTACCCCAGCCTTAAGTGTTCCGGATCCAGTTAAAGCCAATTTTATTTATTCAAATTTTAATTCGACGTCTCCTCGCAATGGCCAAACTGCCTACTCCCATGCAGCATCCTGCCACCCGCCCTGGATACCATGGCATTCTCAGGATCCAGCTGCAGGTGGCTACCCTGTGTGTGTGTGTGTGTGTGTGTGTGTGTGTGTGTGTGTGTGTGTGTGTGTGTGTGTATGTGTATGTGTGTGTGTGCATGAATTTACATGTGATAAAGCAGCTTTGAATCAATTCTGAATACACAACAATTAAGTAATTCTCTGTAATCCAACAACTTCTACAATCTGACATTTTTTCTTGACCCCATCACTGTCGGATTATAGAGGTTCCACTGTATTATCTTGCAATTAATGCAATGGTTACTCTCTCCGGGGTCAAACAAGGGACAGCCCCAAAATTGATTATTATCACCACACCCCCTGAACGTCATCAAGAATTTTTAAATTCCCCTTCAACCCTCCTCCTTTTTCCTAGAAGTTCGGGAGAGAAAAGATGAACTACTTGCCGATGTCGTTTGTTCTGCTGGCTGTAGCGACTTATAAGCTTCGCGTTTCAGCTCAACTCGAATCCTGGACAACAGTCACGTACGAACTAGGAGAAGAAAACGTAACTGCAGAAATTGTTGAGGCTCCCGATACCATAGAATGTCCATTGAAGGAAAGCGAGACTTGCTTCATTACTCTAAACGTCTCGTCCATTCTTACTATGACTCTGTACCCATACGATCCCTTGGCAACCGAATACGCGGGAGGATGGCGTCACGTTAGCGGGTACAATGCTCGAGTTAATCCGGACGGGTCGTTTGGATTCCAGTTTGAGAATCGCGAACCCAGGAGAAACTACAGTAAATTCCTCTGGCCTGTAACCGCAGATGGTGAGAGGGTGAATGTACTAGCGGTGAACAATCGCATGCCTGGGCCTACCATCATCACCCGATTAAATCAGAACTTGCAGATCAAAGTTATCAACAGTTTACTCAGTCAGTCCATTTCCGTCCATTGGCATGGTCTTCATGCAGAAGGCGTGCCATGGGTGGATGGTGTGGCGCAAGTCACTCAGTGCCCCATACTTCCCTACACTTCATACACATACGAATTTGCTCCAAAAGAGGTGGGGACTCATTGGTACCATGCCCACCACGGTGCTCTGAGAACAGAGGGACTTTACGGTGCGTTGATTGTCACAAGTGACTCTGAGTTTGAAGGGACAGATGTTAATGTTGGTGACTTTGTGGATCAACCAGAAAGCCACACACTTGTGTTGATGGATTGGCAGCACCTTACTTCAACCGATATGTTTTACATTTTCAATAGTGCATCTGGTTTCATCAATCCGGTGGATCCGACAAGCAACCGAAAGTATAAAAGTACAAAGTTGGATAGCGGCTCATCCGCATCACCATGGCCATTTGTATCTGGACTCATCAACAAAGCTGGCTGGTATTTTGAACCACTCGATTCAAACTCCTGTGTACCTAGACTCAACCTTCCTCTTGAATTCTTTCAAGTGGAAAGGGGAAAATCCTATCGCTTTCGTATTGTTGCAGCTATGGGTCTATTCAGTTTTCGCATCTCTATTCAAGGTCACAAGATCAAGCTGCTTGCCACTGACGGTGTACCCACCAAGTCTACACCAGAAGAAGTTGACTTTATCATCGTCCAACCTGCTGAACGGTATGACTTCATTTTAGATGCTACTGCTACTTCAGAAGAAGATGGATACTACTGGATAGTGGCAGATACATTGGAATCCCCTGAAAGTCTCTTGGAGAACGGAATGAATTGCTTCAAAGGCCATCGTGCTTACGCCATATTGAAATACGCTGGTGCTACTCCTATAACAACATGGCCGCCAGATATCGACTATGATCCTACTGCAGACCGTTTGTGTTATGCTGATGATACCTGCGTAGCCATCAACTGCCCTTTCCAAGCCTATGCAAGTGAAAATGGTGCCCAGTGTATAAGCATGGATCAACTGCAACTCCGCAGACCTGTTCCCATTCCCGATGACGATGTTAGCGAGAGCGTGTTCCTGAATTTTGGTTTCGAAGCTGATCTGGGACCAGGGAGCTCAATAAATGGCCGCCACTTTGTACTACCCCCAAGCCCACCTGTCACACAGTATGCTGATCTAACAGAAGATGAAAACTATTTGGCTTATTTTTGTGAGTATACACAAGATGAAGACAGGGCAGGCAAGAAGTGTACTCATGTGTACACTACTAATACAAAGACTGTTGAAATGGTCTTTATGAACTTGTTTACTCCCAATTTACCAATCAGCTTCACTGAAGGCCATGTTGTTCATCTGCATGGCCACTACTTTCGGGTGGTCCATGTTGGCTTTGGAAACTGCACTGCTGGAGCATTCGGTAACTGTATTCATGAAGACATCCATTGTGGGGACGATCAAGTGTGTGACAGTCATGTGACCTGGGCTGGTGGCTCTCGTCCAAGTAAACTCAACTATTCAAATTCTTATGCTCCATTCAAGGACTCTGTTTATGTTCCTTCAGGTGCCTACGTTGTTGTGAGGTTTGCTGCAGACAATCCAGGATGGTGGTTGCTTCACTGTCATGTTGAACTTCATCAACTGGGAGGAATGGCCATGATGGTGTCTGAAAGAAATGATGAAATCCCATCTCCACCAAGCAACATACCTAAGTGTGGGAATTTTGTTCCACAGCCTTCTTCCTTTCAGCTAAATGCTTTAGAAGTTTCCCTCTTGTCTACAGCTGCTGTGACAGGAGGCCTGCTCTTGGCCCTGCTAAGCTGTTTGTTAACAGTATGCTGTGTATGTTGTGTTTGTGGTAGGGGCTGTTGTGGCTACACGCTAACCAAGACAACCAACAAGGGCTACTCTGCCATACCTAGTGAAGGTCAGCAGAGAGTCTTTGACAACAAAGTGACAATGTCTTCTCTAAAAGATGACATTTGAAAAACGATTGCCAGATTTCTTTAATTTACTTTGCATGTGCAAGGAGCAATGGTGGAACTGCGTCAATGATTAGTTTTGTTTGATATTATGAGAGACATCAGATTCTATAACATATATAAAAATAAAATGGTATAGAGAATTCTGCATTCTGCATGCTTCACTGTAATGTTATATTGGCATTTGTAAAGGGCATGGAGAGTGGATGTGTGCTACGAACTAGCCAGACAATCTTATAACATGCTTTAATGAATCATACTATAGTTTGCTCATCTGCGGAATTTTCAGAAAGGTCATACCATAGACACTACGTACGCGCGTGGCTGAAACTAGTCTAGCGTTTCCTCAATAAAATAGCCATTTTAGATTGCAAACTGGAATGGGAAGCGTATCATCCGAACCGGAAGCTGCAGACTTTTGCAGCGAGTCAAACAAAAATGGCTTCTAGTACAGAAGGAATTACCGTGTCTGTAAAGACAGCCAAACAGAAGGTTGAAATTTCCATAAAGGCGGATGCTAATGTTGGAGATGTAAGTATACATGCTCAATGCTATCGTTTTGTTTACTTGTATGAACCTGTAGAGGTTTTGATCGCAACTGGAATAGGACACGGCCACTCGGCTTTGACGTTCCCCTAGAGTTCTACTATAGATATTTTATACTTACGTACGTAAGTATAGAGTGTCTATGGTTCTACCGAGGGTAGATATCTAGAAGGAATAATTACTAGTTGTATTAAAGAAGTGGAGTGGTGGGGGCATAAGAACAAAATTGGTTATAAAAAGCCGTCCTAAAGCAGTACTACCATAGATACTCTAACCTACGCAACGTTGCGTAGGTTAGAGTATCTATGGTACTACCCGGAAGACTACTTTCGATTGGTTGTTGCCTGAATTTTCCCTCGTGTAGCTGAAGAGTGAAGTATTGAAGCATTTCTCAGACACAGAATATTCTCAGCTGTGTCTCATCTACTCTGGAAAAATACTGAAGGATGAGGAAACTCTTAAATCTCACAGTAAGTTTGCTTATCCATCACCTTCGCGAACTACCTGCTCAGGTGTGTCTGTACGTATGTAATTTTTTGTTTGCATTTTATTTTTGTTATTGTCATCATGGCTTCTGAATCAGGAAGCACAGCTTTGCCACAGCTGTACATATGCATGTATGTGCGTGTGTGTGTGTGCATATATCAATCAGTCAATCAATCAATAATTGTTTGAGTACACCATGCCCACTGGCACTAGGGCACATACTGGCCCCATGTAGCACTTTCATCATAAAAGGAAACAAGAAATGGACAGTGTCACACACACACATACGTATATATATCATAGTAGTAAATAGGGTCAACCAAATCTTGCATGCCACATACGTATGTGTAATAATTTCCAATAGCTGGTAGTTTGTGCATGCAACAGACAGCAGGGATGCAGCAGGATCTTGGGTACTGACATATGGGTATATTGGTATGTAATGCCGTGAATGGTCCCCTGCCGTAAGTTGTCCCCCTATCGTTTCATCAATACTAAACCCTAACCCAACCCTAACCCTAACGCCTCGACGGTATAGAGTTTGTATTCAATAAACGCCCACGCCGAACAACTTTTAGGGGGGGACAAGATTTGGTGTGACAGGTACGTAGCTATGAAAGTGTTGGAGCACAACTTCTTTCTTTTCTCACAATGTACGTACATACATATGCATACAGTCAAATCTCTTTACAGAGTCACTTGATACAACTTCACTCTCTCTACAACAACACACATGTTGGGAACTGCTTCACTGGTCTCTGTACAATATGTACTGGTTACAACAGCAACTTGGTCATTGCAGCATGTTGTAGTGGAACCAGTGGTGTTGTTGTAGAGAGGTTTGACTGTATAGTAGCATGTTGTAGTGGAACCAGTGGTGTTGTTGTAGAGAGGTTTGACTGTACAGCAGCATGTTGTAGTGGAACCAGTGGTGTTGTTGTAGAGAGGTTTGACTGTATAGTAGCATGTTGTAGTGGAACCAGTGGTGCTGCTGTAGAGAGGTTTGACTGTATAGTAGCATGTTGTAGTGGAACCAGTGGTGCTGCTGTAGAGAGGTTTGACTGTATAGTAGCATGTTGTAGTGGAACCAGTGGTGCTGTTGTAGAGAGGTTTGACTGTACAGCAGCATGTTGTAGTGGAACCAGTGGTGCTGCTGTAGAGAGGTTTGACTGTATAGTAGCATGTTGTAGTGGAACCAGTGGTGTTGCTGTAGAGGGGTTGACTGTATGTACGTATGTATGTATATGCTCATATTTTCAAAGTCATGTAAAGCCTGCTTGACTGTCTGTCTTTGGGACCACTGTAAGTTGGCCTGTATTCCATCTCACTAATACTACTACCTCTCTTTGTTACAACCAAGTTGTCTTGTTTCTGTATGAGGACCACTTGTCTAGAGAGACCAATGTTGTTTGGTCCTTGAATGGCCTTGTAGACGGGCTTCAATGTGAATATGGAGAAGAACTCCTCTCTGGAATGATACAATACAACCTTGAACTACGTACATGTGCATCCATGCATCAAGTGGTCTAGATTCAGTGTACAGTAAAACTAGTCTACCATTTCAGACCATTTCCTACATTTTTTGTAGTGCTATGTATCTCTATTGGACGAAAACGTGAAATGTAAAATGGTGAAATGGTTGTGGAAATGACTATACGAGACTGTAGTAAGCCCCTCTAAGCCAATCCCTTGGTTATTCCAAACTCTCTGTAATCACAAGTGTTTTCAAGTTATGTTTGCTATATTTGCTGTACGTGTAGAACCTCTCCAGTTGTACATTAATACGTACGTACATACATATAGTGAAACCTGTCATAAAGACCACTTGTATAGAAAGACCGCCTGTGTATAGTGATCACTGTAGGCTGCTCCATGGGCCACCGCAGTGATACTAATGCACCTCTGTATAAGGACCACCTGTCTGCAGAGACCACCATCACTTGAGTGCCCTTGAGTGGCCATTTTAGACATGTTTTACTGTATATACGCACGTACGTAGGTTTGTACTCTGTCCATACTAACCTATGTACTTATGTACATACGTACATGTGTACTGCATACACACTTACTTGTGTCCTTTGCAGACATTAGGAGTGGGTGTGCCATCCACCTGGTAGTGAGGCAGTCAAAGGGCGGGACAACACCGGCAACATCCACCACTGGTACATCGTCATCTTCCTCATCTACATCAGCGGTAGGTATCTCATCTGTATAAAGTGACAGTGGTACACACACACACGTACCCAAGCATGCACACAACCACACACACACACACACACACACACACACACACACACACACACACACACACACACACACACACACACACACACACACACACACACACACACACACACACACACACACACACACACACACACACACACACACACACACACACACACACACACACACACACACACACACACACACACACATATGCACATACCAGTGGTACGTAGGTTATGTACATTTGCACATTAACAGTATGTCACACTTGCACGTAACATTAGTACATTACAGGGCCGGGGGAACGGTGTTTGCATTGCTCAGGCCAATACACGCAGTTGGTTTGAAATTTTAACTTTTGCCTACTCCCCAAAGCAACTCCCTGCTATTTAGGTCAGCAAAAGTACATAAATATCTGTGCAGTCTGGTAGGTGAGGAGTAATAAATTCAACCCCTATTTTCTTTGCTACTTCACAAAACTTTGGTCAGGCTATGGCCTGAGTGGCCTGAGCAGTTCCCCCAGCCCTGCATTAGTACTACACACATGTCCCTGCGTGTGTGCATGTGTATGTGTGTGTGTGTGTGTGTGTGTGTGTGCGTGTGTGTAAGTATGTGTGCATTCCTATTTATTATTCTCATATCATCTTGGTCCCCTACATCATAGACAACAACCTCCTCCAACACTCAGTCCACAAGCACTACCAGTTCCACTCCACCATCTGGAGGTACCACTCCACCTATGGGAGGAATGCCAATGGGTGGAATGCAAATGGGAGGTACATATGCGTGTGCGTATGTACGTATGTATATATTTTGTCTGTGTTTTAATGTTCATTTGGACTGAACAACACATGTACACATACATAATTTACTAATGTACATATGAAGACACTTGTACAGGTACATACGTACGTACGTACATACTGTTGTCTACGCATATGTTTGTACGTACGTAAGTATTACCCATCGCA
>CAUJGJ010000376.1:1560000-1572500 GCA_963170055.1 Halisarca cf. caerulea
TACACAATGGCTGCCTTACCAATCCGCGAAAGTTTTCTTCCTTATAGAATTTCTTTTGGACGATTTGCGAAAGTTTTCTTCGCAAAATTTGTCTTTTAGACGATTCGCGAAAGTTTCCCGCTATACGGCAAAACACTGCAAATGTGACAATTGACAGCTACTAATTAATGAGGCATGAATGGGTTTTGGCTGGCAGGAGATTGATAAGACCCTTGACCTGTGCTACATCAGAGTAGCAGGGCTACATCGTGAATGTAAGCCCGCGGTACTCTTTGATCCACCCAACTTTCGCCCTCGCACCATGACACATGTACGTATGTGCATGCATACTTACTGTATGTATGTACCAGACTGTGTTTGTATGTATGAACGTATATGTGTACTGTGTGTATGATACGTACATATGTGTGTTCTTATGTGTGTATGTACGTATGTACATATGTACACATGTGTGTTCTTATGTGTGTATATATGTACGTACATGTGTGTTCTTATGTGTGTATGTACGTATGTACATATGTACACATGTGTGTTCTTATGTGTGTATATATGTACGTACATATGTGTGTTCTTATGTGTGTATGTACGTATGTACATATGTACACATGTGTGCTCTTATGTGTGTATATATGTACGTACATACGGTATGCGTCAAAAAAAGTTTTCGTATCATAATCGTAAAATGGTCAAATTGCGATGCACACGTGTATGTTCTTATGTGTGTATGTAAGTATTAGTTATATCCTGTCCAGGTGTGCTACAGCAGAAATACAGTGCTGATTGACCGAGGGCAAAGCCCGAGGTCATCTGCACTGTATTTTCTGCTGTAGCACACCTGGACAGGATATAACTAATTTGTATCCTGGCAACCATTCACTGTTTACTGTTGGTGTTCCAGCCACTTACACTATTAATTGACATCAATTGACATCAATTAGGAAGTGTGCGTATATCAGTGACCTGTGCTACATCACAAATGTCAGCACACTTTTTCCTTTGATCCACCCATAATTCGCCCCCTCACCAGGAAACAAGTATGTATATACATATGTGTATACACATGTGTGTTCTGCATGGAGGAGGTACATGTACGTTTGTATATTTCTCACATACGTATGCAAATTCTTTATATGTGCATATTGTACATGTGTACGTACGTACGTATGTACATTACATGTACGTATATACAGTATGCGCGTATTGTGTGCATTCATATGCTTTTGGTTGCTTTGCTGTAGGTCCGCCAAGCGATGCAAATGGTAAGTGATTTTGTACGTACATCAGACATATTATGCATGTACTGTATATACGTACGTACTCACATATATTACATGTGTTGCAGTGAAGCTGTAATTTGGTATGTGTATGTACATATGTATTTGTTTGTTTTCTATTTGATTTGTGTGTGTGTGCGTGCGTGCGTGCGTGCGTGCGTGCGTGTGTGCATGTGTGTGTGTGTGTGTGTGTGTGTGTGTGTATGTGGGTGCATGCGTGTACGCGGGGTGGTCACCAGAAAAAGAATCAAAGGGGGTGGCATTTGCGTAAGCCAGTAGTAGTCTAGTGCACAGCTGACATTATCCTGGTTCATTTTTATATTATCTAGTATTGAGTCACTCCTCTGCATTTGCGGCAATCTTGTGAAGTAGGAAATTTGCTCAAAATATATGATATGTTCAGTGTCAGTATTACCAAATCTATCCACTCAGTGTCTAAACAAAGAAGGAATGACTCTACTTTAAAGTATAAAAATGGTCTAAGCCTAAATTTAAGAAGGGTGGCCCGCCCTGCTTAAAAGGGCTGGCAAGAACACTGTATGTACGTACGTATCTGTGAACATGGACATGTGTATATACGTACGTACGTACATACCCAGTGATCAATCTGTCCATAGTGACCTTCCAGTGCGTACTGTTGTATGGATATGTGGGTACGTTGTACGTGTACTGTTCTAGTTATGATGTACACAGATGCAGAATGAGGACTTTAGACGGCTTCTCAGTAACCCTGACTACATCAGAGCAATGAGTAACATCACTGCAGGGATGCAGGATCTGCAGAGATTAGGAGCTGGTCCAGGTGTGTGTGTGTGTGTGTGTGTGTGTGTGTGTGTGTGTGTGTGTGTGTGTGTGTGTGTGTGTGTGCGTGCGCACGCGCGTAAATGTGGTGTGTATGTGTGCACGCATGTGTGCTTGCATATGTGCATACATGTCTTGCATGCGTGTGTGTGTGTGTTCCAGTCAGCAAACAAGATAGTTATAAAGGAGGTGTGTTGTTCTGTTCACATACGTATGTGTGTACCCACGTCATATTATTCATTGACAATGAGTTCAGATGTACGTATGTACGTATGTATGTACATCTGCTAGTGTTTGAGCTATTCTTTTGTTCATTGACCACCTGAACTCACTCAATGACCACCTGAAACTCACTCAGTGACCACCTGAAACTCACTCAGTGACCACCTGAAACTCACTCAGTGACCACCTGAAACTCACTCAATGACCACCTGAAACTCACTCAGTGACCACCTGAAACTCACTCAATGACCACCTGAAACTCACTCAGTGACCACCTGAAACTCACTCAGTGACCACCTGAAACTCACTCAGTGACCACCTGAAACTCACTCAGTGACCACCTGAAATGTTTCCAAGCTGTCTTCTTTAGATCATGTGTAGCCTAACCCCTACGTACATGATACGACCACCATACGTACGTATATACCACATGACATACAAATTGACGTTAACTCTCATTGACTCTGGCTATATCAAATGCATATGTTCGTGTTTGTGTGCGTAACGTGTACGTACGTACGTACAGTGCAAGAACTAGTAAAACTGATGTAGAACTATTGTATTTAGCATGCTACGTACGCCACTTTTACAGACCATTTTACGGCAAATACGTATAATGCTACCCGAACGTGAGTGAAAATCTATTGGAACAAAATCTACAAAAAGTGTACGTAGGTTTTTTTTTTAGAAATTTTCATATTAAGGCATCTTCTTTAAAAGAAATGGAGTTCTCCCATAGTGTTTATCGTAACCTCATAGTGCAAGTACATACCGGACTTGCGGTGAGTGAGAGATAGGCACAAGGTGGCTTGAAAAGGATTTCGTCAGCATTATTGCTTTCATTATTAATTTGTCGAAGGAAAGCAAGCTGAGGTAGGAGAATGTTGCATCTCTTTTGGATGGAAACACTAACAACTACATGTTAAGGATACTTCTACGTGTCGACCATTTTTATTCAACATTGTATAATATTGCATAATTGGGTTTTTAGGGGCTGCCTGTGGCAGCCCCTATATTGTTTTCATTTGGACTTCCGGTGTGTAACGCTCGTCCGATATATATATATATATATATATATATATATATATATATATATATAATATGGATTTGAAGAAAAGTCTTATAATAGAGAATTTATATAATAGTAATAGAGAAGCATGAATTTATACAGGAATGAGTTATAGGAATTGTTTTAAAAACAATTGCCAAACATGGCAATTGTTTTCAAAACAATCGTCCAGTTACAATAAACAGTATGTTCAATGAATGTTCAGCTGTGCACTTACACTCCAATGCTTTGCAAGTGATTCGAGTGCGTGGGGCGGCAGCCCCCACGAGTTTTTAACTCGAATTACTTGTTTGTTGAAACCTTATGAGCTTGCTACAGGTGTACTTTTCAGCAACTATGGCCATCTTATGCCTAAAATTACAGCAACTACGGCCATCTTATGCCTAAAATTACAGCAACTACGGCCATCTTATGCCTAAAGTTACAGCAACTACGGCCATCTTATGCCTAAAATTACAGCAACTACGGCCATCTTATGCCTAAAGTTACAGCAACTATGGCCATTTTATGCCTAAAATTACAGTCGTCATTTGGCAGTCAAACATCAACTTTATTATTTCTTGTACCGTATATGTGCATGCATACGTAATATATGTATGTCTGACATTTACTGCAAATGCTACTATCTTGACTGCAGCATGTTTGGAAATCTTGGGGGATTTCCCCCGAATCCGGTCTCCACAGCATCCAACAGTAGCACTGGGTCAACAACGTCAACTTCTTCATCATCAATGGCAACAACAACCATGCCGTCATCAACGGCAACAACAACAACCCCATCTTCAGGCCAACAGGACCAGCAACAACAGTTGTTCCAGGCATTCATGAGGACCTACCAACAACAACAACAACAACAACAACAACAACCACAACAACAGCAACAACCACCATCAGGAGGTGTAGGGTTTATGAGCCCACCCACTGTTCCACAGCCAAACAATTCTGTGAGTTCCACATGTGTTATCTCAGCCACATATTTACGTACATACATACGTATGTACGTACATACGGTACTTTTTATAATAAACTGAATGATATCGACCAATGACCAGCGGTCATCGACGCGACAGTCGACCGACGGTCAAAATTGACCACTCGACGGGTAGTGGTCATTTTTTTAATTTTTTTCTTAAACAGCAGTACATATGTACAGTACGTATGTATGTACAGTATGTATGTATATGGGAAAAGGTAATACTTGAGTGGTTGAAATGTACTTACGGTAATATGTACTACACGACTACATGCAGTGTGGCACAGCTGCACCCCTGCTTGAGATGAGCACCATGGCCACAACATTCTCACAGTTGGCCTTTTGTCTGTGGAGACATTCATTTCCCAACTTGTGAGCTTACGTACAGTGTTAGATACGTATAATGGTCACCATTCGGACATTGTCTGACCATTTTGGCATTTTGTCCGAACTGAAAGGTTTGGGTCAGACATTTGGCTGAGCACCACCTAAATGATGATTTCACGCAAACACAGTGATGTTACTAAGTCATTAAAAGTTGTTGAAGCAAATCTGCAATTGTATGACCCAAAACGATAATGCTAGGACATTTGTCCATCTACCATTTACTCCTATATGTGTGTATGCATACGTGTAGGCATGTGCTCCATAGATTTAATATACACGTGTACTTATAGTGAGAATGCACATGTTCATGTGTGTGTGTGTGTGTGTATTCACATGTGTGCAGATGGCAAATGTTGAACAGAGGCAGTTGCAGGAAGCAGAGAGGCAGTACCAAACCCAGCTACAGGAGCTTGAGACCATGGGGTTTCCCAACCGCCAAAGGAACTTGAGAGGTTAGTACATCTTGTGAACATCCTGCATACTCGTGTGTGTGTGTGTGTGTGTGTGTGTGTGTGTGTGTGTGTGTGGTGTGTGTGTGGTGTGATGTGTGTGTGTGTGTGTGTGTGTGTGTGTGTGTGTGTGTGTGTGTGTGTGTGTGTGTGTGTGGTGATGTGATGTGGTGTGTGTGTGTGTGTGTGTGTGTATGTGTGTGGTGTGATGTGTGTGTGTGTGTGTATGTGTGTGTGTGTGTGTTATTATTGTACACTCTAGGGTGTGTACCACGCTCCTCAGGGAGGACAACTGCACAGCATAACCTGTCGCTGTTCAGACATAATGGTTATGATAGTCAAGGGTCACCAAACCTTGCCTTGTGTGGTTAGGTTTTAGTGTGGGTCTACACATCCACATATGTATGTATGTACTTGCATTTATGTACAGTATGCATATGTACACACACACGCACGCACACATGCATGCACGCACGCACGCACACACACACACACACACACACACACACACACACACACACACACACACACACAGTGATACCATCATTACATATCAATCCCACAGCTCTAATGGACACTGGAGGTGATCTGAATGCTGCAGTGAATTTACTACTTTAAATTAATCAGCTCGTAGCTACTAACTACTGTATTAATAATATTTTCACTGGATTTTGAAATTGTTTCAGGCTCTTCTATTCTATATTATTATAATTGTAATGTCCTTAGCGTTTGATTGTATAAATTATTACAAACCATAAGCTGATTTCATGCATGTCAGCACGGATTGTTGTTTAATGATGTGTACTTCTGGAGTGTACGTAATGATGTTTGGAAATTATATGACAATAGCGTAGGCTTGCCTAGTTCCGTCAACCAGACCAGGTCACCTTGTGTTTGATGTACGTATATCCACCATTTTTTGTTTGGTGTTGAACTAAGCTAAGGTCTGGTTTGCGAGATCGGGCAAGCTTGTATGAGCGATTGTGGTATATTATACATAATGAATGTCAGGATCACAGCTAGCTATACTGTATACTACTGTGTATTGTGAGTGAGAACTATGCAAGCCTTGTTTGCTTGGGTTAGACTTTCAGCTACATATATTAGCTACATCCCACAATGCTGTGAATCGCATGAAACATAATATTATGTGTATGACATTGTGTGTAAGCTTGTTGACAAGCAGTATACAATGGAACCCTCTTAAGACAAAACCCAAGGGACCACAGTTCAAGCATTCATCTTAAGAGAATTTCATCTTAACTTTAAATTAACAGTTTAATTAACTAATTTAAATTAACTTTAAATTGACTTAAATTTCATCTTCTGGAGTGTACATAATAATGGTTGGAAATTATATGATTATAGCGTGGGCTTAATTGCCTAGTTCTATCAACCAGACCAGGTTGCCTTGTGTTAGACGTACTCACATCCACCATTATTTGTTAATTTAATTAACTTGAGTTCTTAACATAATTCGAGTTCATACAGATTTCTACCCTTGGAATTTGCAACATATTTGTCTTATAAAATTTCACAATGGCATTTAGAGGTCTAGAGTTTGTCTTAAGAAGGTTCCCTGATGATGTACTCCAGGAGACGGTAATTCTGTACTACATTAGTGCGCATGACCAACCATCAAACTTTCATATAATTATACAATAGAACCTCCAAATAAAGGACACTTTGAGGACAGCATGAATTCAACTGATTTGTTCGAGAGTTTTTCTTCTTTAAGAGGTTCAAATGTAATGCAGGAATTATACTGGGACTGTAAGTTGTGTCCTTTGTAGAGAGGTTTATTATACTGCATGTGCCCTTATTTGAGAGTCCACTATCGGAGTGGAGGTCTCATGAAACACCATTTCAATTGGGATACATGAAGTTATATTCACTACAACTTTTAGTCCCACAATGTAACAGTGAAACCTCTCTAATCCGACCGTTTAATGAGGTACAGTCACCATTTTAAAGTATATGGTAAGAGGCCCTCCATAATCCGACAACCTCATAATTCGACAGTAATCTCAGGTCCTATTGAGCCTTTGACTAGAGAGGTTTCACTACATGTGCAAGTGCCTATACATTCTACCAATATATACAGTCAAACCTCAGTCTAACCCCCTCGCGACCAATGAAAAGGTTCACTACATCAGGGTGTTCACTACATCAGGGTGTTCACTACATCAGGATGTTCGCTACATCAGGGTGTTCACTATATCAGGGTGTTCACTACATCAGAGTGTTCACTACATTAGGATGCTCACTACATCAGGGTGTTCACTACATCAGGGTGTTCACTACATCAGGGTGTTCACTATATCAGGGTTCATTTACATAGAGTAAATAGGTGTACATTCTAAGGTCTATGTTTGTTATATCAGGGAGTTCATTGTATCCAGGGTTCATTATAGGGAGGTTCAGCTGTAATATGCTTCTTCATTTCCATGTTTGTTTCATCCCTACGTATGGAGTCCTGTACTCCAAAGTTAACATGCATAATTCCTGATTACTGTATACGTATGAGTTTTGTTCATAATCAGTTTCCACTGTACACAATAATAATAATAAATCATTAATTTGTGAACATAAAATTACAATATAATACAATAATTAAAAAAGAAGCAACATTAATTTGAATAATATGTTGATGAAATCATAGATAGGTTAGAGTATCTATGATGAAATATGCAATACAAATTTACATTGGTTCATTGTGAATGCTATCACACGCAGACAGAAACATGGATGGGGGAACTTTCACTTCAAGTCAACATTGTTACACGCTATTCTTCTTCTTGAAATTCTTTACCAGGCCTGACAGCTTGTGAATGCCTTCGTAGATACCGTCTCCCGAAACAGCACACGTTCCCTGGATGTACCATTCTCTGTTTTTCATGTTCAACATACCAAGAGCACTTGCCACATCAGAGGAGTTCTTTGCATTGGGAAGGTCCTGCTTGTTGGCCAGCACAACTACTGGAACACCTCGCATTTCATCGTCCTCCAAGACCCATTCCAGCTCCTTTCTTGCTTCAGCGAATCTGTCTGCGTCTGCGCTGTCCACAACGTAAATGAGACCGTCACATCCGTGGAAGTAGTGCTTCCAGAGCGGGCGAATCTTGTCTTGGCCACCCACGTCCCAAACGGTGAAGGATACGTTCTTCACCGGTTCCACGGTTTCCACGTTAAACCCAATCGTGGGAATGGTAGTTACCGTTTCGTTCACCTTGAGCTTGTATAGGATGGTCGTTTTTCCCGCTGCGTCTAGGCCAACCATGAGAATACGCGCGTTTTGTTTACCCAGTGACTCGTACACTTTCATCAACTGTGAGATTAGAAGACCCATTTCTTCTTCGAGTTTTCTCTTCGACTTTGCAACTTCAAACTATCTGATGATGATTCCTTCTTCTTGTCCATTGCTCCTTTTATAAGCTCCAAGATGTACAGCAGGAAAGAGCATGCATAGGCAGTTAGGTTGTCAAAACATACACGTTTCCAATGCACACGTGGCAAGCCTGACGCTGATCGGCTACTAAATTTAGGTACTATTGATGACGTAATGTAGGGGCTTCCCCTTAGATAATCGCGCGTATGCAGTACGTAGCTGTGTCTGAAATGGATAAATGCTTAGCAATTTTGAAGAATTCACAGTCAGACAACGAGAAGTTTGCCGCACTTTTGCTTGTAAGTGATACAATGAAAGCTTTCATTTAAATGAGAAGGTGATGTTGCAGATCTGTGTACTGCCATAATAGGGTCTACGTGTATTCATTGATCCTTGCTAGCCACCCAAGGGCCCAGTAGCTGTAGTCTCTGTAGACAGATGTATGATTATCATAAAGAGGCGTGTAGTAATCAGTATCACTGAGTTAGCATACGGGGCAGCCTACAGTGATCTCTATAGATTGGTATTCTAGGTAGGTGGCCAGGTTTCTACAATGTAGTGTTAGCTGGGTTTACTATAGTATGCCTTTTGCTGTAGGTTGTAAAAAGTATAAAAGCAAATGAAGTTAACGGCACCTTTAGAAGGAAGATTTTTGACAGTGTTGGATTCTCCTTTGTCAACCGGCTGCTCCTGACAACTAGCGTTCCAAAAGGGTGCAATGAGAACATTTACAGATCACTCGCATTGACGCTCTTGGCATGTTTCAGCACTGATGAAGAACTGGGTAGGCATCCACAATTGACACAGAAAATCCCAGTATTCATTGAAGCTTTATTAGATAGGTAAGATTCATATGTATTACCCCCAACAAGTAGTAGCCTTGTGTAGTCGACTTAATCTTGCTCGGCCATTTTTGGGACTGACGTCACCAGGCGAGCAATAAAGGTATGCATGTACTGTGAAGAATAGGAAAAGGATCTGGCTGTGCGAGACTAAGCAAGTAGTTTTGACACATTGTAAATGTGCCGCTAACACTGGCCGTAGTAAATATTGTAGTCCAACCTTGACTGGGAGCGATTATAGCACAGCAATACTTTTGTTGGCATCTCTACAGCAGCTCATACAGTATAGTGCTGAATTTTCGAGGAGCTAAATTTCCGTGGTTGGCCGCTCTTGAGATATCCACAGAAATACATTCTATGGATCTGTTCTGCTACTACCTGTCAAACAGTGCCCCATTTTTTGCGGGGGGGGGGGGGGGCAAATTTCATGCTCCAGCGCTCATCCTTGAAAAATGCTAAAGTTAAGCTCCTCGAAAATTTAGCGCTGTATGGTATGTTGGGAAACTTTTCACTGCTTGTATTAGTCTCGTACCCATACCCTTCCACCAGCCGCCATATTGCCCAACTTGGCTGGCAGAATGCCTGGATGCCAGACCACTGTTTTGTGTACAAAATTACTGTTTACAATGATAATTTGGTTATAACACTACATTGTAATGGAACCAACCGTGTTGTTATAAAAGCACTTGACTGTATTGTATACATACGTATGTACATGCATTGTATTTGTAGAGAGTTGATACATTTAGAAGTTTGATACTGTAGAGATTCATTGCTGTGTTGTATATAATACGTAGGGAGGTAGTTATTGGAGACACGTAGGTACAGTAAGGGGACAAACAATGTGATAGCACTGATAGGTAACTGTGAGGGCCTCACCTATCGCATTGTTTGTCCGCTCACTTATCACATTGATTGCTCCCTTGCCTATTATTTTGGTCTTGTTTCTGTTCACCTGTTTCTTGTATTACGCATCAGACCTTGTCACCCCTTGCATCAGCACCCATCACCTAAATTGTGATCTCAACACCAGTTTTGCGTATCTTTATTTCAGCACCTGTCTTCACACCTAGTACGTATATAAATGTCACACTATCCTTTGAATTTTGTACAACTGATGAAGATCTACGGATTCAAAAGCCTTGTTAATTTCAATGATTTACCTACTGTGATCTGCTCCAATAACTACCTCCCTATTTAGAAGCTTGTTTCAAGTGTGTGTGTGTGTGTGTGTGTGTGTGTGTGTGTGTGTGTGTGTGTGTGTGTGTGTATGTGCATGTGTGCATGTGTGCATTTGTACAGTTGTACATTTGAGCTGCATGTGTGTGAAATACATGCATCCCAACTGAAATCCATATGCAGTACTTTGGATGAAGGACAGGTCAGTGATGTACTACAGTGCATATCAGCGCAGATGTCCTCACCGCAAGGTAGACTGCAGCTGGTAAAGTGTGGTGTTCTTGAAGCTCTGGGACAGAGCTACGTGCTTGGGAGACCAGGTGAATATACGTAGTCCCACTGTTTTTGCTGATACATTACAGTGAAATCTCCAAATGAAGGACACTTTGGGACAGTCTTTTTGTCCTTTGGAGGGAGGTTGTCCTCTTTGGGAGGCCGAAAATGTATTGGAACTATAGGGAGAAAATATTTTGGGACCTCAAGCTTTGTCCTTTGTAGAGAGGTTGTCCTTAGTTCAGAGCATCCACTGTTGGAGATTCCACTGCATTCAGATTTGTTTAATTTCTTGTTTCTTGATAGCTTGATGATGTTTGTTGTTGTTTGTTGTTGATAGCTTGATGATGTTTGTTGTTGTTTGTTCTTGATGCCTTGTCAATATTATTTGTTATTGTTTATTCTTGATAACTTGTAGAAATTCTTCGACATGCTAGATCGATGTCACTTACATTGTTCAATCAGTTTAGTCTTTTAGTTGTGTGTACCTGAAGAAGCCCAAGTGGGCGAAACGTTGTACAATTTGAATGATTGTTGATGAAAAATTGTGACATGCGTTATCTGTCCAAAGCTAAAACTTATCCTAATTCTTGATAACTTGTTGATATTGTTTGTTGTTGTTTATTCTTAACATCTTGTTTACATTATTTTATTATTATTTTTTGATAAATTATTTGTCCAGTTTTCACTGTCATTGCTCGTTTAAAGTATACCGTAGAGTGGGAAATTTGCACAAGGTAATATTTTCGCTATATTCACGAATTGTACGGATTCGCGAAACTTTAACTGTAAAAATTTAGCCAGATGCACACTAAAGGTGGGAAAACAGCGTGCTATAACAAGATTCTCTAAGGAATAGAGCATTAAGTTTAGCGAAAGCACGCTCCAAACTTGAAAGGGATCTAAAAATAGACGCAAACAACTTGGAAAAGTAAAAAATGCAGATAACAATCTTCACATCGTGAAAATGAAACTCACGAAAATTGCATTTTACTTCGATTCGCAAAAATTTATGCCACTAAAATTTCCCACTCTACAGTAGATTGTCTGTTTATTATACAAACATTTTTGAATTGCTATACAGAGCATTGGTTTACTGAGAAGTTTGTTGAATAATATTAGATTGTCTGTCGATGCTTGTTCATCTGGTATCAGTGGATTGGGCTGGAGACAACTGGTCTGTCTTCTCCGAACATTTCCTTCAACTAATGGCAATCCTAGCCACATCGTTTGCATCTAACCAGGTACAGTAACAGTATGTAGAACAGTATTCACTCAGATGCCCGCAGACTATTACAGCCAAGTGTGGTCCACATTCATGCATTAGTGCCAGGAGCGGATAAGGGAAACGTTTTCCTGTCCTGCCACCAGCGTTTAGACATGCATCACACCTGGGGTCACACCTGGGGGTCACACCTGGGGTCACACCTAGGGTCACACCTGGGGTCACAGGTGGGGTCACACCTGGAAGTCACACCTGGGGTATTATTGTCCTAAATTCCCTTCATTTGGAGATTTCAATGTATATTGGAGTCACAGCAGTCAGTGTAGGTTACCAACGCTTACGCATGAAGATGGATCACAGCTGGCTGGGCTACCTGCAACCTGCCTGCCTGTTATTCCAGACATGCAGTGATGCACTA
>CAUJGJ010000376.1:1577500-1592500 GCA_963170055.1 Halisarca cf. caerulea
AACTGTCGTCTATCATCTGTCATTTGCTGTCTGTCTCTTCAGGTGTTCTCCCAGTATGACGTACTCACCTTCTGCTTTGTGTTGATGGAGCATTGCGTCATGTTTATCGCTTCGTCGACTCAGGAAACTGGAGAAAATGGTCAGTGTTGGTAACCGCATGCTCTACAGTGCATTCGAAATTTCAAAGATTCTCGCCGGGTTAGAGAAGTAGACTAGTGTACATTCAAACTTGCAGCATGATACCATATGGGCTTTAGTTTTCTGAAACTTTTGCAGATCTTGGACTTGGAGATTTTTGCATTTTTATATTCACAGTTGGCCATGTTTTGTAATTGCACAAGCACCTGATCTAATTTTTCGAGGGTGTAAACTTTTGCAGATGGCTTCCAATCCACAAATACCACAAACATAACACCATCCGAAGATCAAATCACACACAGTACAGTTTGGCATGCTGTCAGTTGGTTCCTGATGGCTTGGTGACTGAGGGACTACTGCGGGTTTTAGGTCTGAAGGCAAATGGCTAGAATCCCACAGTGACCCTATTGGTTTGATGAGGTTTCTCTGAAAAATATTCTCCTGTCCAAGTGGAACAATGGTCAGTTGTAAGACTCCTACTCAATACTTTTTAGCACAATTATGTATGTCCTGATGTACCTGCAGCCATTTTGTTTTTGTGTCATCCCACATGAGTGGTAGTACTCCATACTACAGTGGTATTTCCAAATAAGGACACTTTGGGGGAGCCTCTTTTGTCCTTTGTAAGGAGGTTGTCCTCTTTGGGAGGTTCAAAATGTATTGGAACTATAGGGAAGAAATATTTTTGGGGCCTCAAGCTGTGTCCTTTGTAGAGAGGCTGTCCTTATTTCAGAGCATCCAATGTCAGAGATTTCACTATATAGTACCATTTTACAAATTATACCATTATAATGCCATATGTGCAATACCATTTCCGTTGTATAGTGTTGGTGGTTGTCTAGTATTGTCTAAACGGGTAGCCGGGTATACATAGGACACACAACATGTCCGTGTGTAGACTTATGTCTTCTTTTGGGCCGTTCACTCACATCCCAGTTACAATTAATGGTCAAGTGTAGACTTGCATGATGAAGCCCATGCGAGCAGCAGTTGACAGTAACAATTTACCTTTAACATAATATTTTGATTTGTCTAAGGGAGAAGGTTGAATCCCTTTTAGTTTTCAGCCTGCCCAACAGGTTTTACAACACAGCATGCACTGTACACACGTACATCCCTGCATGTGGTTGGTCCACCTGTGTGCCCCACCTGTACGCAGTACACAGTGGGACTTCTGTACATACTGTACATACGTACATCCCTGCATGTGTTAGGTCCACCTGTGTGCCCACCTGTATGCATGCAGTACACAGTGGGACTTCTGTAACAGACAATTTGGGAACTGAAAGCAGTGTTTATTTTGTCGAGGTTTCCGCTATTCAGAGGTTATTTTACATGCATGACAATCTATCTGTACCCGCAAAAACGGTCTGTTGTGAAGAGGTTTCTGCAGTTCAGGGAGTGTATGTGTTGCTGTACATGTTTTGTTGTATGCCACATGGGCACTAGTATTTGGATCCGCAATTTCATCCAGAACAGATGTGTGTGGATTAATGAGGTCTGACTGTACTTACACGTGTGTTATGCTTTATGTACTGTTACAGATTTGTCAGAGGAAGCCCTTCTTCAACTTCATACCTCTCTCAGAGAAGGACTGAATTATGTCGTTCAGTTTTTGCTGGAAGTTAAACAGAAAGAGTTGTCCTTGGATACCTTGGTGTGTGTGTGTGTGTGTGTGTGTGTGTATGTGTGTGTGTGTGTGTGTGTGTGTGTGTGTGTGTGTGTGTGTGTGTGTGTGTGTGTGTGTGTGCGTGCATGTGTGTGTGTGCATGCATGTGTGTGTGTGTGCGTGTGCGTGTGCGTGTGTGTGTGTGTGTATGTGTGTGTGTGTGTGTGTGTGTAGATGTGCGTGTATGTACATGTGTATGCTGCACGTACATTCAGAATGTCATGCATTCCCTAATGCACGCAGACAAACCAACCACTAGTGTTGGCTGCCATCAGGGTCCTTGGTGCCTGGCTGACAGAAGACACCCTGTCACTTTCAGAAGACGTACACAAAGTTCTTCCTCTTCTTGTGCAACTTTCCAACTACCATCCAAAGGAAGTGAGCAACTCTATTTAGTATCCCGACATACAATAGTGTACAGTGAACCCTCTATAATAAGGACACCACTGGGGCCACAGTAAGCTGTCATGTACAGTGAAACCTCTATAATAAGGACACCACTGGGACCACAGAAAGCTGTTCTGTACAGTGAAACCTCTATAATAAGGACACCATTGGGACCACAGTAAGCTGTCCTGTACAGTGAAACCTCTATAATTAGGACACCACTGGGACCACAGTAAGCTGTCCTGTACAGTGAAACCTCTATAATAAGGACACCATTGGGACCACAGTAAGCTGTCCTGTATACGGAGGTGTCCTTATTTCAGAAGGTTTAATGCGAGTGTTTTCAAACAGGACAGAGCAGTGGTGTCCTGTTGCAGGAGGTGGCTGCATTTCGGAGGTGTCCTTTAACAGAGGTTTCGTTGTACATGAAAACATCAATGAACAGAGCTGCAGTTCCTCGATTCTCACTTTACAGTAACTGGATACATGAGAGAGCATAGATGTGGTCAAATATGTGTAAGTCTGCGAGTTTCAAATGCATAATTGCAGACGTCTAAGCTGTCAGAAGCCTCGCAGTTCACTGCATACGATGTACATAGCATGTGGCAAGTTGCTCTCTCTGCAAGCACATGTGGTTGTTCTAAGAACCCCCACTCGTAAAGGTTCAACCCGAATATGGTTTAAGTTTTCCGATGCACCATATTTCAAAGACAGATGTTTGTAAGGTTCCACACTGATGGGAGTTTTACGCGCTTTGATCCAAGGCCCTAACAGCAGCCGTTTAATTCAGTGTTTTTCTAATTTGCAGGTGGTCTCTAATAGAACCTGTAAAAGTATTTAACTGTGTAATGTACCCTCCACTTCAAGTAGACACAGAAGCTGTAAGAAGCTACCTCTATAGTACACACGCCTGTCAGAAGGGGTCATTGATTATGGGTAGTGAAGATTAGGCTTCACTGGTCCATTGTGCTTAATGGTAGGGTATTTATTGTGTGTGTGTGTGTGTGTGTGTGTATGTGTGTGTGTGTGTGTGTGTGTGTGTGTGTGTGTGTGTGTGTGTGTGTGTGTGTGTGTGTGCGCGCGCGCGCATACGTATGTCTGTCTGTCTGCCTGTGTGTGTGTGTGTGTGTGTGTGTGTGTGTGTGTGTGTGTGTGTGTGTGTGTGTGTGCATGCATGCGTGTACGTGTGTGTGTGCAGCACACACAGGGGTATGCATGTGCATATGTGCATGTGAGTGTGTTTGTACATACTTGTCCATGTGTGTGCATGTGTGTGTGTGAGTGCGTGTTGTGTGTGTGTGCATACACACACGTGCAAGTGTATGTATGTGTGTATGTACATGTACACATGTGTGTACATACGTGTGTGTATACACATGTGTGTACCTGCATGCGTTAATGTGGATGAATTCTTCCTTTCAAATGACTGTGTGTCTGCCACCAAGAGCTCATCCTCAGTACACCATTCAGTACATTACAGCAGCACACAGTAGTGGCAATACTGCACAGTAGTACTGCAGTGTGTGTGATTGTCGGAGTGACCAGGACACTGTGTGTATAGGTTGCATACCATTGCACACCTGTTCAAGCTAACTCCAGAGTATGTAGCTTACCTGCATCGAGGCAACACTAGAAAGTAGCCAATTTTCGTGGTTTTTATCCTTTCTTAACCTATTCACAACCACATGCTCTTGTCAGGATGTTTGCTGCTGATTCAGTGAACGTCTACTAGTCCTCAACTCAAGTTGTGCAGAATTTTGTCCACTACTTCTGAGATGTAGTAACCGTAATAGTATACATGCATGCACACACATGCATGCACACACATGCATGCACACACGCATGCGTGCACGCGCACGCGCACACACACACACATGAACATGCACACACACACATGAACATGCACACGCACACATGTGCGCATACAGGCACACACACACACACACACACATACACACACACACACACACACACACACACATACGCGCACACGCACGCACGCACACACACACACACACACAGCACACCTAAAGATATTACTCTCAGTATCCATTGTATTGTACTCCTATAGTTGTATGAACCCATCATTGTATGGTGTACCCTTTCATTGACATGCGTATGAATGAATGCCATCTGTTGTGTTTAGGTGGTCATGACTGAGTTTGTGATACCCGGTACTTCTCCCCAGCCTGCCCCACCCACCAAAGGGTCAGTCTCAAATGACTAAATACATTGTGTATGGGTAGTCTGACCACATCAATGGAACAATATTAACTACTGTAGAGCAGACTCTTAATCCCCTGGTTTGATTGTTGTTTCAAGCATTCAATGATGTCCGGAGGGAACCAATAAAGTTTTGTTTGTTTCTTGTCTAGAAGAAAGGTATTTGGGAAGGAAGAGATGTACTTCAGTTCATACTACCTGGATTGTGCCAGCTGAGTAATGAGGACAGACCAAGAACTGTCTTGCTGGAAGCAAAGTTTCATGCTGTGTTGCAGGAGTACCTCTCTTGGCTTCACATGATGTCATCAGACCAAGAGTGAGCATGCATGCTTGTGTGGTTCTCTGTGTGTGTGTGTGTGTGTGTGTGTGTGTGTGTGTGTGTGTGTGTGTGCGTGTGTGTGCGTGCGTGTGTGTGTGTGTGTGTGTGTGTGTGTGGGTGGGTGGGTGTGTGCATGTGGGTGTGTGCATGTGGGTGTGTGCGTGTGTGTGTGTGCGTGTGTGTGTGTGTGTGTGTGTGTGTGTGTGTGTGTGAGTGTGTGAATGTTTGTATATACATGTGTGTGTGTATGTGTGTGTATGTGTGTGTGCTTAGTGTTTGTGTGTATGTGTTTTGCATTAGTGTGCGTGTGTGTGTGTGTGTGTTTTGTGTTTGTGTGTTTGTATGTGCATTCTATGTGGGTGTGTGCGTGTGTGTGTGTGTGTGTGTGTGTGTGTGTGTGTGTGTGTGTGTATGTGTGTGTGTGTGTGTGTGTGTGTGTGTGTGTGTGTGTGTGTGTGTGTGTGTGTGTGCACGTGTGTGTGTGTGTGTATGTGCATGTGTGCATGTGTGCATCTGTACTTGCAGTTATGTGCATGTACATGTGTATTTGGATGTACCATATATGTAGTTATACACACATACATACTGTACATGGTTGGGTATGCATATATGGGAGACTGTGTATATGTCACATGACTGCTTGTATTCTGTGCATCTATAGCACTCCATATGTAGGGATGATGCAATCACAAAATGGCAGAATAGGGTTTTTTGGGCCTACTTAAGAGCACTAAATGTCTCTTTGATTCTTGTAATGTCATTTGGTAAAGTGTACGTACGTATGTGTATGTTCAGTATAGTCAAGCACTGCTTTAGTCCGCCTGTAGCATAGATCAAGTGTACTGGCTGTGTGGTAAAAAAAGAGGACACAAAGTGTGTGTGCATGTGTGTGTGCGTGTGTGTGTGTGTGTGTGTATGTGTGTGTGTGTGTGTGTGTGTGTGTGTGTGTGTGTGTGTGTGTGTGTGTGTGTGTGTGTGTGTGTGTGTGCATGTGTGTGTGTGCATGAGTGTGTATGTGTGTGTGCTTATTGTTTGTGTGTATGTGTTTTGCATTAGTGTGTGTGTTTTGTGTTTGTGTATTTGTATATGCATTCTGTGTGTGTGCGCACGTGTGTGTGCATGTGTGCATGTGTGCATGTGTGCATCTGTACTAGCAGTTATGTGTATGTACATGTGTATTTGGATGTACACACGTACTGTACATGGTTGGGTATGCATATATGGGAGACTGTGTATATGTCACATGACTGCTTGTATTCTGTGCATCAATAGCACTCCATATGTAGGGATGACGCAATCACAAAATGGCAGAATAGGGATTTTGGGCCTATGTAAAAGTACTAAATGTCTCTTTGATTCTTGCAATGTCCATTTTGTGAAGTGTATATATATTCAGTATAGTCAAGCACTGCTTAAGTCTGCCTGTAGCATAGATCAAGTGTACTGGCTGATTCGACCACGTGCAGTAGGCCTTCACAGCTCTGTGAGTCAATCTTACAACTGATGGCGGTCTACTGTGCGTGGCCCTAGCATCCTGTACAGTCGATCAAGACTTTGTGAAAATCCTGATTGAAAGTCGTAAATTATACTGAATTCTAGATCACAAGTGCAGTGCAGGACAGTTAAACCTGTCTATAAAGACCACTCAAGGGATCAAGTGATGGTGGTCTCTGTAGACAGGTGGTCCATGTATGGAGGTACATTAGTGTTACTGAAGTGGGACATAAGCCAGCCTACTGTGGTCTCTTCAGGCAGGTAGTCTTCATACGTATGCGAGCAGGTTTCACTGTACATTCCTTTGCAGCCATCACACATAATTGGTGTATTATATTATACGGAATATATAGTGATTGGTACATATTGTATAGTGCACCAATACATGTGGTGTGTGTTATAATAAGTGATATAAATTTACAAATGTACGCGTCCAGTTTATGATAAAATGGTTTGGGTTGTGTTGTTGTGGAGCTGATCAGTTTACGTGTCTAGACTGTCTCTTTTCTTATTGTCTTGATCTTGTCTTACTGTCACTTGTCTTATACTGTCTCTTGTCTTACTGTCTCTTGTCTAGACTGTCTCTTGTCTAGACTGTCTCCTGTCTTACTGTCTGCATCTGTTGTATTGGTTTCTTTGTTTCTCGTGATTTTGTTGAGCAGGCACCCAGGCAGCAGCAACGAGACAATACCTTTCGCATCTTTACCCGGATCGGTTTCAAGAACACCACCACGAGAATGGGAGTCGGAATGAGAGTGAGAGTTATCAGTCCAGATGTAATGCTTGAACCAACTACAGTAGCATTGTATGTGTTCAGCACAACAGGTAGTAAAATGGCAATGAAATTTACGATATTTCCGAACAGTAAAAACAGAGGAAACTTTGCAAGACTCCCTTGTCTTTCTGTTCCTTCGTTCCTCTTGCAGTATTTGACGTACAAAATGGCTACCAAAGAGATAACCACTGAAGCAGTAATGGGTATGGCACCTCCGACCAGCCACCAAAGAGTGTTCAGGTAAAAACCGGCCATTAGCGAACCATCGGGAGCTCTTGATGATGGGTAGCACACGTATCCTTCCAAGTACTTCACAGACAAAGTCTGAGGCACTAACACATACACATCTATCACCACAGCTGCGAGCCAGACAGTGCAAAGTGTTATCACAATATAGAGTGTTCTGTAACAGGTTATACCGTAGCGACCTATCAGAGCTACGGCTAGAGAGAAGGTTGTTAAACTGAAGGATCTCACCAAACTGGCAACAGCCCAAGTCCAAATCAACAATCGACAGAATATAGGAGAAGGGTCTTGTATGTCCAGTGACGCAAACACAATCATCGACAGAATAGACACCTTCTCTGTCAGTGCGACGAGTGTGTTTGCAACTAGAAGGTTGATAAGATATACTCGAAGTGCTACTGCAACTTTTCTTTCCAGTGCAAGCACTGTTATCACCAATATATCAAAGATGCCAATGGCTACCAGCAGTAGAACAGCTAATAAGAAGGCTACTTGAACTCCTGGGTGTCTTAGCAGGGATTCCTGGTCATAAGTGAAGTTAAAACTTGTATTTTCCATTCTGTAACCTCTTTACAACTTCAACTCTATCAAATACAACTTCAACTCTATCAATCTTACTTTCTTTACTGAATAGTAAGTATATTATACTGTATATATACAGTATTCATATATAAACTACACCATACAAGTATTACTGAGCTGGTTACCTGAGTGACTGCGATACCAGCTGTGCTTCTATCTACTCGAGACATGTATTTAGTTTGTCTCGTTGTGAGTGCTCCTTTGTATTGGTCCTGTGAAGCCATTTTGCTCTATAGAAACGTATGGGAAGGGGCACACACCGCCTGTCATCATGGCTGCCGCGTATGGCTTGACTTTTGTATGGGACTGATGTTGCATCATGCATTTGTATGACCACATACACCACTGGGAGCTATATACAAACGTGTATATTTGTGTTTGAATCTGGTAGACATAGCAGTGTGTGCATGTATGTATATATGGGAATCCTGACTGATAACCACTCACTGTATAAGTGCACACGCATGCACGCACACACACATGCACACACACTCATACATATACATACACGTACACACACACACACACACACGCACACACACACACGCACACACACACACACACACACACACACACACACACACACACACACACACATGCACAACCACACACACACACACACACACACACACACACACACACACACACACACACACACACACACAGCACACACACACAGAGCACACACACACAGAGCACACACACACAGCACACACACACAGCACACATGGTTTGAATCCTGCAGACAGACAGAAAAGTGTGTGTTCTCTGTACTGTGATTGGCCCAACGATTATGGCTTCTGTAAACAGATGGTTTTTGTACACATGTGTAGTATCATCATGGACGTTGCTACAGTGGTCTCTGTAGACAGGTGGTCTTTCTAAAAGTGTGCATTATTTGTACTGATGTGACTCTATGGCTTACCTGCAGTGGTCCCTGTAGGGAGGTGGTCTTTATACAGGTGTGCAGTATTTATACTGAGGTGCTTGTATGGCTTACCTATGTACAGTGGTCCCTGTAGACAGGTGGTCTTTATACAGGTGTGTAGTATTTATACTGAGATGCCTGTGTGGCTTATCTACAGTGGTCCCTGTAGACAGGTGTGCAGTATGTATGTAAAGGAGAATACTAGCTGTATGGGTGTATGCATGAAGGAGTATGGGGGGAACACATTGCATTGGTTTTAAGAAGTTTTGTTGTTTCTGTTAACTTGAGTCTCCGTGGCAGTTGTTCTTTGCAGGCTTCATGCACCCCTGGGAGCACCTCATGCCAGTGGAAGTAAACAGTGTTCTCTCATTTGGTGTGTCTGGTATCGCAGCAATGCTAACACCAAAGTGTAGCAGTGTTCTGTGGTGCAATGCTACCACCGAAGTCTAGCAGTGTACTGTGGTGCAATGCTACCACCAAAGTGTAGCAGTGTACTGTGGTGCAATGCTACCACCAAAGTGTAGCAGTGTACTGTGGTGCAATGCTAACACCAAAGTGTAGCAGTGGCACTAGTCAGCCCATGACACTATCCTTTGGCATGCATGCCCAGGTCAGAGGGACCACTGGGGCAGATAGAGCAATGGCCCTAATACGTTTCGTACCAGATCTCAAAAAGTACATTGCCAATTATAGACTGCTACCATATGTGCTTTAATTTTTGTGTGGTTTGTATTTGTGGTATTCGTGGATTGGAAGTCATCAGTGAAAGTTTACACCTGTGAATATTTGGAGCGGGCTCTTGTGCAATGGCGAAACATGGCCGTCCACAAATATGAAAACGCAAAAATTACTAAAAGCCAAGATCCATGTAAGTTTCAACCTGCGAAAATTGAAGTGTATATGGCGTCACAAATGGGAGGATATTGTAACCAGAAACAGGGTTGAGATGCCCCTTCACTTTTGGATAGTTTCCTTTTTTTCTACTCACTGGTGTACTCAACTGCGCCAAATCTGCTGTCCACTGACCAATTTGGGATATACTGTATTTGTTAATCTGATAGGTCAATGTTACGGAAATTTTTAATGTACTTCCTGTCTGATTTACTTCCTGTCTGAAGTGCTACCTATTGCTGTTGTATTCAGTAGTGTACATGAGGTAGGGAGAGAGCAAGAAGTACTTCCTATCAGAGTTACTTCCTGTCAGAAGTACTTCCTATTGCTGTTGTATTCAGTAGTGTACATGAGGTAGGGAGAGAGAGCAAGGACTACTTAGTGTCAAAGAGTATGTAGGGTTTTTACAACCAAGTGCAGTGGAACCTGTCTTACAGACCACTTGTATAGAAAGTCCACCTGTCTATAAAGACCACTGTAGGTTGGCCCATGAATCACTCAGGTAATACTAATGCACCTCTGTACAAGGACCACCTGTCTATAGAGACCTCAATCACCTGGTCCCTTACGTGGTTTTTATAGACAGATATCACTGTATTACCACCATACCGTACATACGTATCAGAGGTAGTCTGTACTGTGTATTGTATTGTGATATTGCATGTACAGTGCGTATGTTGCCTTTTGCACTTTGCGGAGAATGTCTTGTTTTAGACAAGTTGGTCGATCACCTCATATTTACAAACCACTCACTCTATAGTAGCCTTAGAGCTGGTCAAACGTAGTCTCGCATAATCAGACTGCAATATCGCTCCTTCATTTGGAAACTATCATGCCTCCAGTCGCCTATGCAGGACTAGAATGAATGTGAATGTTGGAATGAACATTCACTTTACTGTATGCCTTGTAAACTGCCTTCCCAGTTTAAGTACTATCACATGAACATTTGAAAGACTTTGTGTATTATGTTCAACAAAGGTCTAACTTGGTGGAAGGGTCTAACTTGGTAGGACACCTATACAGTGAGATCTCACTTATCCACACCTCAGATATCCAGCTCCTTCACCTTCCACAGTAAATTGGAACGAATCTACAATAATCCTCCTGTACACTATACTACTGCTCCCTCATTTATCCAGTTCCCTCACTTTATCTGCAGTGTTATCCAGAATAGATGTGTACGGATAAGCGAGGTCTGACTGTATACTCAGAATACTTGGGAAAAACCCTGAGCATGTGCACACGGACACAGGACAAAACGTTCTCGCCATCTACACTTCCCACATGCAATACAGCTAGAGTGAATCTGCCAATGAGCCAAGTTCAGTAATTTCCATGGGAGGTATACTTCACAAGTCCAAAAGTTGGTTGTGATTTGCAATTTTACTTCACAAATGGACCAGTCCTTGCTATACATTAGATTAATGGACTATGTATCTGACCAAATATTTCTGATTGAATTTTGACAAATGCACAATCGTTCACAAAATTCACTAAAATAAAGTTCCATGAAATTTAGTATCTATACGGTAGATAGCCAACAATAGCACAATACGTATTGTATGTGTCCAGAATAGAATGAGCAACTTGGCGTATAAGTACATGGTGGTTAAGCATAGTGGTTGACCCGATGATACTGTTGGCGCATGTTGTTTATTGTAATAATTGCCTCCTAACATTGCAGTAGTTATGAATACAAAACATGTAAGTTCATACAAGTTCCTATAATTATTTTATTTATATAATATGTAAAGTAATATATTAGTATGTATTATGTAATAGGCTGGAATTCTGTCCCATTTGTACCTAGTCTAGTGGTACAATCATAACGAACGATATGCTAAATCAAATTCATCATTTGGATCAATTTTCTTGATATTACCAAGTCTGCTAACCATGTTGTGCCTCTTGTGACGGGTCCACCAGCTCTTAATCTCATTTCTCAAGGGTTTGAAGAAGATTAGCATCAGTATTGGCAGGGGTATGTTTGAAATGGAAGCGCTGCTGTAACCGATATAGACACCCACTCGTCCCTCTGGGCGCAGAAGGGCTGGAGTCACCTGCCCAAAAAAGTTGACACTGTTTCCTAGGAGCAAGAAGAAGACAAACTTTACCATTCTTTTTGCATAGTCCCAACTCTCTCCAGTGATTCGCTTCTTCACATAACACCACGTAACAACTGGAGCTACGGTTGTGACAATCAGAGGAACCACACCAGCCAAGGCTATCCACGTGAACGTAAAAAACTTCCTTTGGTTTGTGTTGTAAGGTGGATCCACCACGCAGTAGAGGTTTTCCTTGTAGTAGCAATTGGCCACACTGGGTATTGTGATGTACACTGTTAGCACAAAGGCAAGAAACCACAAAATCACTTCCGCTGTAACAAGTAAACCTATTCTAAGGAAGGTTACACCAAATTTGACAATGAGGAAAGTTACAATGGAGAATTCAGCCACACTAGACAGCCTTGAAGATCCACCTGCAAGCCAGAACCAAAGAGTAACATGACACATGGTGATAGAAGGCTCTTCTGGTTGGGTCAGAATGAGGATAATCACGCTCAAGCTGTAAGCTGTGGACATGACAGTAGAGAGTGTGTTGGCTAGTAGTAGGTTCACAAGAATGACTCTCAGTGGACAAGCCATAGCCTTCACTCTGATCAGCACGGCCACAACAAAGACATTCAATCCACAAACTGCAACTGAGAGAAGGAGGAACGAAACCCAAAATGCAAGAGTAGGTGAAGGTAAACTTGAACTGGTACAACTTGAGTTGCTTGTGTTACTACTCATCCACTCACTGCTACAGTTAGCCATCCTTCCACTCTTGACACTACAACTAAAACTCTACTTTTGTTGTTACAGTAACTTTTATATGACAACTTTTCCTGTTGGTGTGGTATATATGCAGTGTGTTCCTAGTGTGATGTATAAATATCCTATTCCAATGACAGTGTTTGAAGTATTGTTTCACCATTCAGAGATTTAACTCATTAGTTATTGTTAGTACTTGTAGTGTATAAGTGAATTATATTAGAATAATAGGGCATTAGAGCCCTATCTTATGCATGTTTTCTTTATACTACTATGGTGTTTTAAATTTATTATATATATATATATATATATATATATATATATATATATATATATATATGTGCATGAATTACAGTATAACATATTTGTGATGATATAATGATATGCCATACTGTTAGTTTGCATCCTTTGTATAATGTTCAGTTTCATAATTTCATGATTTGTGCATGGGGAGATTTCAGTACCTGAAAGATTCTAAACTGAAATAGAAAATTTGTTTTTGTACTTTCAGGTATGTGTATGTATTTGGTAGTGTAATTGATGTATGCTCACTTTTATGCTTTGACTATGCATGAACACGTGACATTGGTTCATTTTCAGCTGATATTTTACCACTGAGTCCCTTCACCATACATGGCAGTGTACAGCCTCAGTCTTGCATAGGCAGTGTACAGCCTCAGTCTTCCATAGGCAGTGTACAGCCTCAGTCTTCCATAGGCAGTGTACAGCCTCAGTCTTGCATAGGCAGTGTACAGCCTCAGTCTTCCATAGGCAGTGTACAGCCTCAGTCTTGCATAGGCAGTGTACAGCCTCAGTCTTCCATAGGCAGTGTACAGCCTCAGTCTTCCATAGGCAGTGTACAGCCTCAGTCTTCCATAGGCAGTGTACAGCCTCAGTCTTGCATAGGCAGTGTACAACCTCAGTCTTGCATAGGCAGTGTACAGCCTCAGTCTTCCATAGGCAGTGTACAGCCTCAGTCTTCCATAGGCAGTGTACAGCCTCAGTCTTCCATAGGCAGTGTACAGCCTCAGTCTTCCATAGGCAGTGTACAGCCTCAGTCTTCCATAGGCAGTGTACAGCCTCAGTCTTCCATAGGCAGTGTACAGCCTCAGTCTTCCATAGGCAGTGTACAGCCTCAGTCTTGCATAGCCCAGACCATGCTTTCTGCTCCTTTTTATGCGATGACATCATTTTATCTTTCTGCGACAAAACAACATCATCATGATACTGAAAGGAGCAAAAAGCATAGTCTGGGCTATGCGAGATTAACATGGCCTTTGCAGCCTATCCTCGATTCTTCCACACTTCATGATAGTACAGTACATTAAAATGAACTGATGAAATTCCCATAAGATCAGCTTTAATTTGCTGGTCCCAAATGCATAAATCCCTGATTTGCCACCCCCCCCACATGCACCCCCCATCAGAGACCGCCCCTTTGATACACAGTCTCTATTGTATATACAGTAAGATCAGCTTTCCCAGTTGCAAGTGTACTTATATCACATGAAAGTATCCCTTTAACAGAAATCACTCCTCGTTGAAGACCATCTTAACACATCTGTAAAGGTTGTCTCTCAAAAGAGGAACTACTGGAAAGTGTACAGAACAAATGCTTACAATGTATGTACTGTATACACTCTATACAGTCAAACCTCTCTACAGCAACACCACTGGTTCCACTACAGCATGCTGCTGTACAGTCAAACCTCTTTACAACAACACCACTGGTTCCACTACAGCATGCTGCTGTACAGTCAAACCTCTCTACAACAACACCACTGGTTCCACTACAGCATGCTGCTGTACAGTGAAACCTCTTTACAACAACACCACTGGTTCCACTACAACATGCTGCTGTACAGTCAAACCTCTCTACAGCAACACCACTGGTTCCACTACAACATGCTGCTGTACAGTCAAACCTCTCTACAGCAACACCACTGGTTCCACTACAGCATGCTGCTGTACAGTCAAACCTCTTTACAACAACACCACTGGTTCCACTACAGCATGCTGCTGTACAGTCAAACCTCTCTACAACAACACCACTGGTTCCACTACAGCATGCTGCTGTACAGTCAAACCTCTTTACAACAACACCACTGGTTCCACTACAACATGCTGCTGTACAGTCAAACCTCTCTACAGCAACACCACTGGTTCCACTACAACATGCTGCTGTACAGTCAAACCTCTCTACAACAACACCACTGGTTCCACTACAGCATGCTGCTGTACAGTCAAACCTCTCTACAACAACACCACTGGTTCCACTACAACATACTGATATAACCAAGTTGTTGTTGTAGCCAGTACATTTTGTACAGAAGCTAGTGAAGCAGTTCCCAACATGTGTGTTGTTGTAGAGAGAGTGATGTTGTAACAGGTGACTTTGTAAAGAGGTTTGACTGTATATTTGAGAAGGATTTTAAAGGGGTGGTGGAGCAGGTGAGGCCTTTGAACCCTTCTCAACTCTGCTCCATTATCTTATGCTTATTGAACAAAAATGGTCTACAATTACAAAGTATAGCT